>CAUYPK010093742.1:0-13840 GCA_963574355.1 Loris lydekkerianus | reverse complement strand
ATCTGTAGTTTTGAGATTTTGTGATGTGGGCCATTCTCGCTGGGGTTAGGTGATATCTCAGGGTGGTTTTAATTTGCATTTCTCTAATAGATAGGGGTGATGAGCATTTTTTCACATGTTTGCTGGCCATTTGTCTGTCATCTTTAGAGAAGATTCTATTCATCTCTCTTCCTCATTGATGTATGGGATTGTTGTTTTTTTTTTTTTTTCTTGTGGATTAATTGAAGTTCTGTATAGATCTTGGTTATTAAACTTTTGTCTAATTCAAAATATGCAAATATCCTTTCCCATTGGGTAGGTTGTCTATTTTCTTTGATTGTTGTCTCCTTGGCTATACAGAAGCTTTTCAGTTTAATTAAATCCCATTTGTTTATTATTGCTGTTGTTGCTATTGCCATGGCAGTCTTCCTCATAAAGTCTTTCCCCAGGCTGATATGCTTTCCTATGCTTTCTTTGAGGATTTGTATCATTTCATGCCTTAAATTTAAGTCCTTTATCCATCTTGAACCAATTTTTGTGAATGGAGAAATGTGCAGATCCAGTTTCAGTCTTTTACAAGTGGATATCCAAATAAGAGATGAATGATATGAAGAATATAGAAAGGATATAACAGAGCTGAATGAACTGAAGCAGTTAATTAGGGAACTTAAAGATGCAATAGAAAGTATCAACAACAGATTAGATCATGCAGAAGAAACAAAATGATATAGCTACCAGTACCATGCTGGCTTGGTTACTATAGTAACCAGTCACTATTATATTTGTAATATAATTTGAAGTTGAGTAATATAATACCTCCAGATTTGTCCTTTTTGTTAGGATTTCTTTGGCTAGTTGGCTCTTTTCTTGTTCCAAATGAAGCACATAATTACTTTTTCTACATCTATGGAATACAACATTGATATTTTGATTGGAATTGCACTGCATCTGTAAATCACTTTGGGCAGTGTGACATTTGAACAATGTTGACTCTCCCAATCCATGAGCATGGAATGTTTTTCTATTTTTTTTGTGTCATGTGATTTCTTTCATCAGTGTTTTGTATTTCTCCTTATAGAGATCTTTTCCTTCCCTGGTTAAGACTATTCCTAGGTATTGTATTTTCTTTGTAGTTACTATGAATGATATTTTCTTGATTTTACTCTTAGTTTGACTGTTAGTACATAGAAATGCTATTGATGCATATACATTGATTTTGTAGGCTGAAACTTGATGCGATTTATTTGTCATTCTAGGAGTACTTTGGTGGAGTCTTCAGGGTTTTGTAAATATAAGATTATATCATCAGCAAACAGGGATAGTTAGACCTCCTCTTTTCTGACTTGCATGCCCTTTATTTCTTTGTGTTCCTCTGATTGCTCTGGCTAGAAATTCCAGTACTGTGTTGAATAGAAGTATTAAAAGTGGGCACTCTTGTCTTCCACTTCCAGTTCTTAGGTGGAATGTCAGATGATGTGTTTAATGATGTTGATATCATATACTGATGTCGATTTGATACTCTACATTTATGTTGGATTTTGTTTGGGTTCTTCCAGAAACAGACCTTGAGACAAGAATATGATTGCAAATAATCTATTTGAGTAGTAAGAAGCACTGGCAAAAGATGAAAGAAGTATGATAGATGAGTAAAGAAAGTCAATAAAATGTATGTTACACAAAGTTAGCACTGTCAGTACCTGGAGCTTAATCCCACCAGGAAATTTCTGGAAGATAGTGTACAATGTATATCAGTGTCTTCTTAACCTGGGGGAGAAGAAGTTGGCATATTTATCTATCAATATCTCACCCATGAATGGTTGAAAATTGCTTCGGGGGACTTGTGCTACCTGTAGGCCCACCTTGTTCCTATGTCCAAAAAATAGTGCCCAGGCAGAGTTGCAGGTATTCCCCCACAGTCAGACTTCAGTGTGTGGAGGTGAGAGCAAAGAACATGTGCACCACTCACAGCATCTGGTACTCTTTCCCACTTCTCAGCCTTTACCAAATTCAGATTTCAATTATTAAGTTCTGATTTTTATACATTATATATCCTGCTCCTTTTTGATAGCCTTCATTTCCTCTTCACTATTTCCTCTCAGCACACACACTTTGTCAAGTATCTCACTTTTAAAAAGAAGTTTCTATATCACCTTCCAGTTACTACATTATCCACTGTTCATCACTGTTTCATGTGAAAAGTTTTTGAAAGAGTTGTTTACAGATAAACTTTCTTCTTCCTGATATGGCCTCCTATTCTCTCATTAACCCAATACAGTAGAGTTTCTGTCCTTTTTTCCACACTGAAACTGCTCTTACGGAACTCACCAATAATCTTTAGGATGCCAAAAACAGTGGTCATTTCTTAATGAGTTCATCTTAACCTTTTGGCATAGTTCAGCAAAAGCATGCCTCTTAAAGAATTTTTCCTTCTCTTGATTTTAGCGCCATGGCATTTTCTTACATCCTTGGTTATTCCTTCTCAGTTAGTTACTTGTGATTGTGCCAAAATTCAATTCACCTATAAAATCCCCCTAATTTAACTCATTTAATACTTTTGACCTCTAACTGACCTCCAGAACATTGCATCCAACTGTTTATTCTACTTGGCACTTCTACTCACATAGCTAGTAGCAATAAAACAAAATTCTTCTCTTTTCCTCAAAACCCCTTAATTCACTAATCTTCTCTATTTCATAAAATGCTCGTAATTTCCCTAGTTGCTTACACAAAAACCTACAAGCCATTCTTGATTTATTTTTTCTTTACCTCCCACATCTGACTCCGTGTGCAAGTTCTTTTGTCTCCATCTCAAAAGTAAACTCTACCACTCTAATAGAAGAAATTATCATCTCTCCCCAATCCTCTTGCAATAGCTTCCTGACTGGTTTGTCTATTCCTCCACTCCAGCATACTTACAATCCATTGTTTCACAGCAAACCAATTGACATTTTAAGATCGTACATTAAATTAGGCTACTGCCTTCTTAAAACCCTCTGTGGTTTCTTACAAGAGTACTTAATACAGTAGCAGTAGTAAGATAATCTAACTCCTTTCCCATCACTTACTTCTCTGCCCTCCATAAGCCAACCATGTTTGCCTTCCTATTTTAGTGGTTCTTAGCAGGGGCAGTACCATGCCCTGGAGTCATTTTTGTCATTTATGGGTGTACTTAGCTTGTTACTGGTGTTGGTAGCATTATTTACAGTGTGTTTGGTTTAGTGACTCCATATTCTTCCATGGCCAGGACAGCCCCATAAGAGTAAACAGGATTCTGCATCTCCATGACTTTCAAGTATCCTGCCAGACATTCATGTAGGTGAAAAATCTACTTATAATTATTTAGACCTAGAAACTAATTCCACTTTATGCATAAATAAAAAGTATTTTTGCATGGTTTTAATATACATCAACATTTCTAGGAATGCAACTACACTGTAAATTGAGGGAAGAGTATAATTTGTTTTGTTAAAAATTCTATCAAGATTTGCTCACCGTTTCAGAAAATCACATCACCAATGGCAACGCCATTTGTGGCATTTGAGTTGCCAATGCAGCACACCTGTACCCAACTCTGTTTGTAGTTGTCACATTCATGCTGATTCTAAGTATAGACACAAACATCTGACTATTTCATATGGCTTCTTGTTATAATACCTGAACATTTTCATATAGAAAAGCATACCATTTTATTATAAATTATTATCTCCCTATTCTTTTTACTTTATGTTATCATTAAGGCATTATATTAACATTTTTGGAAATTATTTATGTGAATATATTAGATGTGAATTTAATTTCACAGCATTGAAGGGGATTTTACTACCTGTCTGTCTATAAAGAGGGCTCTGGGCCTGACTGGCTTGAGCATGATGCTCTGACTTCAAGCTTGATATTTCCCCAGTAGTCCAAATGTTAGTTCCTTTCACTATAGTCCTGAGCAATAGGTAAATTCCTTTCATGGATCTATAGCAGGAGGGGAGGGTTTGTCTGGAATTAATCTAGCAGAGCTGTACTTGAGGCAGAATGTTTACCAAAACCTTTTCCTCTTCTTCATCTATCTAGACTGTATTTTTCAATATCCTTTGCCATTAGCCAAGTGATTGGAGGAACACAAATATTTGGTTTCCGGAATCTATTGTTTCACACTTCTTTTTTCTGTGTGTAATGCTTTATCTATGGGGATCATATTTTCTATGGCACATTGTGCATTAACATTTTCCCTCTACTTTCTTCCCAAATTTTTCTCCGAGTTGCTTTTATAGAAAGGAGTTAGAGATATTGTATAGAATAAGGGCTTGCTATAGAAACAGTGCTCTGATCACCTATAAAAGTGATATCATAGATAAATGGTGTCATCACTTTTAATTGTATTGTTTTGCTTTTAACGCTGACTCATACTGGGTCACAGCAAAGAGTGGCTATGTTGGTAGTTAATTGTGTAGAACCATTTAAAATCAAGATCAACTGCATTTCTTTAATAAACCAGATAATAGCTTGAGCGCTTGTCTCAGGCTGATGATGATCTGTGGAGAAATGCTAATGCACAGAAGAAAAAGATATAAGTCTTGTACTACACATAAAAGCTACAACTTGTAATAAGAAGGGCATAAAGAGGCATGTTGTCCATTGATGGGGAAAGCTTCAGTGGACTTTGGGTTCCCACAGTTGTGACCCACTGCCAATGAGACCACCTGTCTGGACTGAGGGTCTGAATAAGTTTTGAGGAACCTCACTTTGCTATTCTCATTGGGATTTTCTTTCTGCTTGGTCATTCTCTACTGCTCAGGGCACTTGGAGTACTTGCCTGACTGCCAGATGCAGGCAACTTTCCAGAATATTTGTGAAATCATGTTGTGAGGGTGAAGGAGCCAATTGCTAATGTGAATTTTCCAGGGGGAATTTTCATTCTAGGAGGTGCAGGATTTAGAATTGCACAGTCTATTCCTCCAAAGGTAAGCACCTCATTGTTCCTCTGTGTTGTTCTCAATCTTCAAGCTAAGTTACCATGGTCATGTATTGATTACTGGCATTATGACTATTTCTTTGATTCACAAACTAGTACCAAAACTGTTTCCCTAGAAGATTTAGAACAAAGCTAAAAGAACAGCCTATTAGTGGAGAGATTGTTGGTTAAACTTCCATACAATTTATTTTGAGAAGTGCAACCTATTAAAAAACACCATTGATACTCTGTGCACCATTAGATCGTATTGTTAAGATCCAACTTGATCAACTTTATGCAGAAGTCAAGAGATTCTTCACAGCAAAGCATCAGTAAGAACAGTTCAATCAATAATACCTGAAGCAGGCTCCTTCTTTAGGAAAAATTTGGGATGTTTAAAAACGTGTTTCGCAAGACATTAGTTAAGGCAAGTAACATATCTTCTTGCTGATGGAGTGGTTAATTCAAAGAAAATGTAGAACTAAATAGACTAATGATAAGCAAGCACCAGGTTCTAGAATATGGGAGCTACATATCCTATAAGATGTTTTAAAGACAGATTATATTTTAGGGAAAAATTTAATGCAGGCCTAGGTCAAATATCTCTTCTGTGGCATCATTATCATTCTAGTTTGGAAGGATTGGTCAATTCTTCCTTCAAAAGCCATTTGTTTATATTGTTGATATTGAATTATTATTATTATTATTACTTCTAGTAGTAGCAGCAGCAGTAACAGTTATTTGGCAGGCCTCTGCCTCACTGTCCTATGTACTCTCATGGTTCAATTCAATGTCAGCCATACAGTAATCACTCATTAAATGTCTGTTGTAATGAATTACTGTATGCTTGAGTAAGTGAATGAACCAATTCAAAATAGTTTCCTCCACATCATGGGTAGAGATCATGGATCCTACAGATATGGAAAGATTATTATCTTGCTATGGCAACAATGATTTTAGATTTTATTGAAGGAAGGAATGCAGTCTAATGGTATTTCACTTTAACCAACTTCTTAAGAGAGGGACAGGTAATAGGGATTGGATTTTAAAATATCATCCAAAAACATTAAGGAAAAATTGTAAAAGAACACAAAATGTTAAATGATCACGAGAACAAAAATTTGATCTAAATAATCTAAACTTGATTGTTTAGTTTTAGAAGCACAGCAAACCAAATAATGATAAAGTTTTATGTTTTGTTTTTTTTTTTTCCTTCCTGCATAATTGCTTCTTTCTTTTGGCAAAAGTTAGTGATTGCATGGGAAAGCCAAACTCTACGGATCCTAAGTGACAGGCCAGGTTGTGTATTTGCTTGCCTTTGTATTGCCAGTACTTAACACAGATGTAAGAACATATTAGAACATATTAGATTCTGAATATTTGTCAAATAAATGAATTAATAAATAAAACATGTCAATCTGACTGTGATTTTCTTATCAGCATATTTGTAGGCACAGAGCCAGTTTCATAGTCTCACTCACCACCTTGGTTGTCCAATGTTGTGTTTTCCTTAAAGACTTATTATTTGGAGATGTGAATTTTCTTGGCACAGATTTATACCACAAAAAATTCCTCTTGACTTCAGCTGTCTGGTGCTTAAGCTGGAAAGTTACTTCAAGGGCTTCCCTAGAACTTTGTCCAGGGTACCACTGTGGTACTTTTCACATATAATTGCATTTACTAAAAGCCCTTAACAAAACACACTTTCCTTTCATAAAATTGTACATTTATGGATTTAGTTTTGTACAATTGTCCATAATCAGGAGGATCTTACTTGATTAAATGCACACCTGTTGGAGATAATTTGAAAAAGAGCGAGTGAGGTGTTGGGAATTTGAAAAAGCACAAAAGAAGTAAAGCAGGTGGCAGAGCAAGAGAGAAATTTTTAAAATGCAGTTTTGGGAAAAATGAAGGTGGGAGGCAAAGTTAGGATTGCATTTGATTGGCTGGAGGAAGGAGAGGTTCTTTGTGTTCTAGCATGAAATTGTCATGAGCAGAACAAAGTTCTGTGAGCTGGTGGAACAGAGGTACATTTTGGTATGCCTGATTTCTGTATAGATTCCGCGTCATGGGGTGTCCAGGAGACAGGAGTTAATGAGTCATTCACTGTCCCTGAAAGGCATTTAATGTGGAGCATGGAATATGTAGGGTGGGGCAGAGGCATAGAATCTGCCACAAAGCAAAACAAATGTAGTGTTGTGTTGTTGAAAATGCTGGGAAGAAATTTTAATATGCTATCTCCATTGTTTGATCTTCAAGAATAAAATATATTTATAATAATAGTTTTTATAGCTTTATTCACAACCTTGGTGGCCCAGCCTCATCTTTCTCTTAAAAGCTTATATTTTTGGAAATGTGAATTCTCCTGGCACAGCAATTTTTGGAGCCTAATCCTTTTATTGGAAAGGGAAAATATATGTTTGTATAGCAACGTACAAATTGCCTTAGTCAAAGAGACGCAAAAATATTACTTTCTTTAACTTGACTTAATTTTAATCTTGAGCCCCTTTTTCAGCCTGAAGCAGAAAATTTCATTTTGCTACTTACAATTTCAGGGATTTCTCAGCGATTTTGAATTTAAATTCAGCCAGATTTAAGATTTTCTCCTCCAACTTCTCCCAGGGTTGATGTTAATCATAAACATATGTCAGGATGCCCCAGTTTTGAAGGGGCACTCATTCCTCCCTATAGATCTGCCCTGTGCCGACTTTAACTAAGACAGATCATAATTCTGTCACAGGCTTTGGTTGTCTGCATGTCTGGTACTTGGGGAAACTCTAAATTGTTTTTTATAGAAGAAGGCCCCTCCCATTTTCAGACTGAAATTATAGAATCTACACTGTAGCAACATACTCCCTCCATAACTACCAGAATTCTCCCTCCCTTTATGTCATATCTAGGAAATTCATTACCCCATAAAAAATATTTGGTAGTACTTGATTCCATCTGGACCCTTGAGAACTTCTATAAGACTTGTAGTTGTCAACCTTCCTAATGCCACGACCCTTTAATACAGTTCCTCATGTTGTGGTGACCCCCAACCATATGGAAGGTTGAGAACCATTGCTTTAGAAAAACCCATCATGAATTTGTCCATCCCCATCCATTCCTCTATCCATCTGTCCATCCATTCATCCATCTATCCAGTAAACATCAATTAGGTGCCATGCACTTACTAAGCATTGGTTTCAGAAGGTTTATTACCTGGAGGATTTTACTTTCTGGTAGGTAGGGTGCAAAAATCAAAATCATTTATCTGCTTCTCTACAAATCAAGATACTACAAATCAGGACTACTTATCCCCCAAAATTTACTCCCTGAATTAACATGCTTGCCCAGGTTAATGGCTTTAATTCTTCAATGGAAAGTTTCCATAGACAGTTTCCACATTCCTTGAATGGTGTGGCTCCAAAACCTTGCCTTACAAGTTCTTTAAAGTATGACAATGGAGCTTTAATAGGTATTGCATAAGTTATCTTATTTCTTGGGAGTGTGTCATGGGGCTGCCTAAAAGGTGACGTCTTGCTTCATAACAGTGTCATAGCTACATGACTATGTAGCAATAACCACATAAGGGTAAATTTATTGGGTGGTGCTTATGGCTCAAAGGGGAAGGGCACCGGTCCCATATGCTGGGGGTGGCAGGTTCAAACCCAGACCCAGCCAAAAACCACACACACAAAAAAATAAATAAGTAAATAAAATAAAATCTATTTAAAAAAAGATAAATTTATTTTGGGGGTCAGGGAGGAATTCTAGAACATGATTATCACATCTACTAAATCCTGTGACATGGGCGTGGGGAATTTTGAGTATGGGTTCAGTAATAGCAGAAGGATTTTGAAATCATGTACCTGTTATGATGTCTACAACTCCGAAAGTCCCAGTGTAGTTTACTAAACTTGGATTCATTATGTGAGGCACTTTCTCCCAGATTCAAACATATCCCAACACATGGTCAACTCTGGAGAACAGCTTCATTTAACAAATCACTTTAGGGGTTGTTTCTTTTTTTTTTTTTTAACTTCCAGAAAAGCAATACTTCTAGCCAGTCCTGGGAATCAATTTTTCTCTCTGATAAGGATGACTTCATTTTATCCTAGTAAAAGATAAGTTTTCATTATCATAAGTAAGCAGCATAAGAATGATTCCCAGCGAGCTTCATGACAAGCTGCGTAATTGTAGTTAATTTTAATTAACAAGTTCCATTTTTGAATTGTTAATCTCCATTCCTTTCATTTTAGTTGAGACTAAAACTAAATGGATTTCAACAATGAGCTCCCCCCTTCCCCATCAAGGAACACTTACATTTCAAGTGTCTTGTAGAGAAGAAAGTGAATTTATTCCAATTATTAAAGCTGAAATCTTCAGTTGTAGGATGAAAGGCTTTGTTATTCATGGGAACATCTCTGTGCAGTGAAAAAGAAAAGTTAACAAGAGACCGTCTAAGGAGCATCCATGGCACAGTTAGTCGGTGGCAGGGCTGGGCTGATAGGAGGAAGCTGGGATTTAGCAGAAAATTTCTACAGGAGCTTGATAAATAGGAAAATCATATTAGGTACAAAGGTCTAGGCTTCAAATAAAAAATTCATAAGAAGAGAACTTAGAAACCAAATTTTATGTTTCATGGTACCGTTTTTGGCATAACGCACACATTTGTTTTTTTCTTAATAAATCATTTTCAGAGCAGCTTTAGGCTCATGGTATTCTGTTTTAAAGAAGAAAAACCATGTGTCTTAACATAGTGCTGAGAAAGAACTTCAAGAACAAAGAGCAGCAGAAAGGTTATTCAGTATTAAGCAAAATTCTAGAACAGGCTTCACTGACCCAAGTTACTTCCACACACCACTGGGGGGTAGTATGATTGAAACCTTCATTGCCAGGTAAACTTTCCTCCAATCTCCCCCTCTCTCCCCAGATCACAGATGTCACCAGCTGAGAACTGTGTGTGTGTACCTTTTGAATCAAGAGAATGGTGTGCTGTTTGTATGTGATCTGCCGCCGTGGCAGAGGTGCTGTTCCACCCTCCTCAATCAACAGGTTTCAATCCAGAGCACACAGAGGTGGCTTAGAAGGAGGTCATGTAGGTCACTACAGGTCATGTGCTCTGGGGCTTGAGCTGTATGACACCATAGGATATGTGTTATCAGCTCAAGGGAACGAAATTGAAAGTTTCCCAATTAAATTTTAATCACACACACATATGTCCACTCCACAGCCCCATTGTAAATGTAAAATTTTAGGGTTGCTTGGTGTAAAGGATCCTAACCTTTCATCACTAAGAACACTTCTGAGCTACAAGTTTTGAAAGATTTTTATTTACTAGTATGCTACTTTTGTGAAATAATAATTTCATTTCTCATTTTTCATTAACCGTCATTCACAGTAGCGGCTACCTTTTCCTGAAGATACAGACCAACCCCAGCCACACTCTGAGGTGCATATTATTACTCTCATTTTACAGATGAGGACACTGGGGTTCACAGAGATCAAGTAGCTCCATCAAAGTCACTTGGCTAGGAAGTGGATGAGTACAGGCTTGATCTGTGCTGTCAAGGCCCAGGTGATTCATCACAATTCTATGTTGCCAGGCAGAGCTTCTGGTGGGCAGGAGGTAGTCCCTGGGGTAACCACACAGCCAAAAGCAAAGAAAGCAAATGTCTTAATTACACTATGCAATCCCCAGCCAGGCAAATGCAGGGTTCCCATGAAGCTCTTTGAGATACTGAAAATTGCTCACAGACCACCCAGCTTCCCACTATTAACACCTCTATCTTTGGAAGCCTGTGGGTTCAGAGAGGAGACTCAGACGTGCTCATTAAGGTCACCCCTCACGTAAGAGCCAAGGCCAGAGAGAACAGGGCTCCCAGCCCCTCCTCTGCTGTAGGTGACACCTGGGAAAGGAGAAAGCATAGGGAAGACATCGCTCCTGGCTTACTTTTCACCTAAGCAGAACTACCTTGCCTGGTATTCTATTCTTCCAGAGGAAAAGGCTCCAGTCTCGACTAACAAATATTAGAGATCCTACTACTGTTTTAAAATTCCTTCCATTGGATGATGTTACTAGCACGGGACCTGATGTCTCAGAGGTTTCAGAGATGCCCACACTGACTGCTTCTGGCCTTTGAAACTATGTGGGAACTAAATCTCCTGGCCAAGGAGTACAAAGAAAGCACAAACGCAGACATCCTGACGTGTGCTGTCTCACATGTCAGGGCGGTGGGCAGGAGAAGGCAGACATTTAAATAGATTGTACTGGGCTGAAGAAATGAATTAGGACCAGAGATCTGGAAGACAGCTGATGTTGAAAATCATAGTATTTGAGAAGCAGTGGGAAGCCAGCTTTTCTCTCAGGTGAAAGGGCCTGGGAGTTCATGTTTCTGTTGTGAGCCACTAGGGGCTGGCTCTGTGTCCTCACAGCACCTAACATACAACTTGGCAGGCCAGAGAAGTAGGAAATACTGACTTTATTGCTAAACATAAAACCCAGACCCTCCAAGATTGGTCCTGGAAGGAGACTCCCTTCCAGGACCCCCTGTCTGTATCTAGGATGCCCTTCTCTTTGGGGTCTTCCACCACTTCCACTTCCGCAGTGGTCCTCTAACACGCTGGCCCCAACGACCTTTCCAGATGCAGTCGAGGGCCTGCTGAAGGGAGGGAGGACATTAAAAACAAAACCAAACAAAAAGGCCGGGCACAGTGGCTCATGCCTGTAATCCCAGGACTCTGGGAGGCTGAGGTGGGAAGATTGCCTTAGCTCAAGAATTTGAGACCAGTCTGAGCAAGAGTAAGACTCCATCTCCATTATAAATAGAAAAGTTAGCTGGGTGTTGTGGTGGCTGCCTGTAGTCCCAACTACTTGGGAGGCTGAGGGGTCACTGGAGCCCAAGAGTTTGAGGTTTCTGTGAGCTATGATGATGCCACGGCACTTCACCCAGGGCAACAGCGTGAGATTTTGTCTAAAAAAAAAAAAAAAAAAAAAATTCCACCAAGAAAATAGGAAACTGTCAGAGCAGGGTAGCTGAGAGACTCAGGAAGTCTTGAGCCCCTGGCTTCCAAACACAGCTTACGTATAGTCTGTTTGTGCTTCAGCATGGGCTTTTCCCCCTGCGTCTGTGTGAAAGAGAATTTATTTCACTCACACCCCCCAGTAGACCTGCCTTAGTCCTCTAGAATTCTCCATGCCCACTATCCTTATAAGTGATTCAGAAAGTCTTAAGACGTGTAACGACTTGTTTTCTTTATTAAAGTATTCTTGTAAGAAAACATGTGTACTTATAAAAATGGTTTCCTGTGTTAAGTATTTGTGCAATCAGAGCTGACTTGTAAACTATTCTTGTAATATTTAATTATTTTGAAAGATTTATATAATGAATTCTGGAAATATGACTGATAAATAAAACTGATGAAACAAAATAAAGAGCAATTCTTTTTCTGTAAAAAAAAAAAAAAGAAAGAAAAGTCTGCAAGCATTCCAGTGAAACCTACTTGTTTATAATAGAGTTAGAAATATTTTTTAAAAACTAAAACAAGAAATAATATACATGCTTAATTGAATTATACTGTGTTATTAACGCATCAGAAACCAATAGCAGAAATCTGTAACTCATTTCAGGGCTTACCTCCGAAGAAAAAGTTTGTTCTCTCTGTATAGTTTAGGAGTATCCTCTGACTTCAGAAAAATGCTTTCCATCCACAAGTGGGAAAGGATGCAACAAAACAAAATGTAGGCATTTATTAGATGTGGAGGCTGATAACACAGTCGCTGTCACCCAGTTTTATAATTTCAAAATGTAATTAGTCAGAAGAATCTCCTGTTGAATTTATAATAAATGTTATAAATGTGAACATACAAAAGAAGGTCATGACAATGAAATGCCACTTTTGCTTTGTTTCATATACTGGATTCCACATTAGCCTGGAATTTTTTTTTTTTTAAACACAAAAACACTTTAATTGACAGTATATAATTTCCCAAGATATAGTTTTGTAAGGAAATGCAATAATTAACCATAGTCTTTACAAACAAGTTTCTCAGTAAATTCCAGTGTACCTCAGACCCCTGTCCTCTAAAACACATGCTCCCCCAGTTTCCTGGGCAGTGTTTGACATAATAACAAAGAGACCCACATCCAACAATAATTTCCTCCTTTCACCCAGTGTTGGGTTTTCAGCAGACCCCAAGGAATCAGCTAGTGACAAAGACAAAAGCAAGGCTATTGTTTCACTCTTGCCCTCTTTGCCTCCCCCTCTGTTCCCTTAGACCTTTAGTCCTGCTCATGGAAGTCATGTACATGAAAGTTCATTCAAAACTGTTTCTTGGTGGAAAGAACTGTTCATGTGCATCTTAGACCTGAACCGACGATGAGGAAACGTAGAAGACCATTGAGATTCCTATTTTTGTTTTCGTACCCTCCCTAGCCTTACTCGGGGAAGGTTTGGGAAGAGGAGTCCGTCCTCTGCATCATTCCAGGGCCTCTAATTAGCCGTCCCTAATTCAATGATTCCTTCTGGGGCACCTAAGCACTGGCAGACCCAGGTATACAATACTGTTTTTGTTGTGAACCATGTGGTTTGGGCCAAATCATTTTGTTTTCTGGGTTTCAGGCTCTTTTTTTTGATAGGAAAAGATTGGACTAGCTATTTTAACCCCTCTCCCAATGACCAGTGTCATCAACTTGTGTGTACCCACTGCAGCATTTATTCTGATGGGGCTGATATGCTGGGGAGGAGGTAAGGGCCATATTTTGAAACAAAAAGCCCAATCTGCAAGACAAATTTTTTTTTTTTTTTTTTGTAGAGACAGAGTCTCACTTTAAGGCCCTTGGTAGAGTGCCGTGGCATCACACAGCTCACAGCAACCTCCAGCTCCTGGGCTTAAGCGATTCTCTTGCCTCAGCCTCCTGAGTAGCTGAGACT
>CAUYPK010093740.1:0-13291 GCA_963574355.1 Loris lydekkerianus | reverse complement strand
TAAATCCAAAAGTTGGTTCTTTGAAAAGATCAATAAAATAGATAAACCTTTGGCCAACCTAACCAGGAAAAAAAGAGTCAAATCTCTAATTTCATCAATCAGAAATGGTAATGATGAAATAACAACAGACCCCTCAGAAATCCAAAATCTTTTAAATAAAACAGTTGTTTCCAGGGTTAGTTGGCCCATAGGCCACTGGCACACTCGAACGTCCAGCCCTTGGAGTGGACACAGAGCTTGCATGGCTGTGCAGGGTTCCTGGGCTTTGCCAAAATGCCAGACAACTCCCAACCCTTGCGAGGACTGGAAAGCGGGATGGTGCCCGGCCCTCAGGAGAGTCCAGGGCCAGCTGGTGGAAGGGTGAGGATCCTGCTCCCGACTTTGAGGATACAGTGTGGCCCTGCTGCTCACACATAAGGCACACACCTTCCGTTTGGGCACTTTCTGAACTGTACATCACTTGTTTTGGTCCCACAACCACAGCTGTTTTGTTTTCCCGGCCAGGAAGTTTCCTCTTCTGGGTCATTCAGGAAAGTGATTGTGGTGGCTGATTGGTGCGTCTCAAAAGCAACCTGTTCACAAAACCTGATTGAAGGTAAAGTTTGTTTGTCTGTCCAGAAACCTATACTGCCTTACAGCCTTAGGCAAATGTCCTGGCTCTTGGGCTCCTTGCGACCAACCTTTTGGTCCTTGTTATGGAGAATATGAACTCTCATGATGGCAGCTCCCTCTCAGCCAGGTCCATAAAGACATATGACATTCTTTAAAGTTGCTCTTGAAATTTTGAATGGATAAATGCGAAAATGAACACACCAGGTGACTTAATCTAATTTCCAGACAAGACTGGGCCAGTTTGATTGAAAGAGGCCCCCAAGATATATTAGTTTGCAGATAAAGAAAAAAAAAAAGATAAGGACGAGGAAGAGGATAAATACCTTGTACTATTCTACACAAGAAGAGCAATTAACACAATAAATTCTTAAACATTAGATTATTAGAAATCAATAATGTACTGTAAAATTAGTAGAGATTCAAGTAAAGAAAGGATTTTTGCAGTTGTGATTCAAGGTGGTATGAGCTAAGACTCTTCACAAGTTCCAGAACGTTTTTCCCTGTCTGTGCATGCCCCTCTTTTATCTGTCCCTGAGATGTGAGCTCTGTGGTGTTATTCAGAATACTGAACTTTTAAACTTCAAGCTCTTCCTCCAAAAACTGGGGGAAAAAATAATGACATGTACTGGTGAGGGAGGAGTGTGATGATCTATGTGAAGTACTTTATTTCTCAACTCTCTCCAGGTAGCACTGTACATACTAATAAATAAGCAAAACACAACCAACTGCCATTGGAATACAGTGGGGTGGGCTCTGGCTTCCCACAGCCTGAGTTCCCATGTTCACTCTTCTTTTCCATTTGACAGCAGGTGTAGCATTGCCTATCTTTGAACTGTAGTTGTTAATGGGAAAAATGGGTAAGGTAATGATTAAACTAGATTTTCCATAAAAATTGAGAAAAAAATATATAAAAGAAACTAGCACTAGCACTTTGTGTCCATTGATGGCTCCTTTTCACACCATCTATGTGTTTCCCTGGTCCTAGTAGCCCCCTTGGTCCTGGTAGGTCACCCCATGTCTTATTTCCAAATGAAATAATATCCCTCAGTATATCAGTCAAAAGCTCTTCAGATATATGGGCTAAAAACATGCTAAAGTGTTATTCCTCCCTGAAGGCATATGCATTTTAATGGCACTCCTTGAAAACCTAAAAGCCTTAAAAACCAAAAGAAATCTGTGTTTAATGATGGAACTTGAAACATTATGACAAGGGAGAAGGCACTGAAGGGAATTTTAGATTTCACTGAGTGCAACCAATTCATCTTATGGACAAGAGAACTGAGAAGAAGAGAAGGAAATGACAGGTGAGGCCCAGCAGCCCACAGTCTGTAACACAGGTAGGAACCAAGTAATCAGACTGATGAGAGGATGCACTGCCAGCCACCTGTGCCCTGCAGGAAAACTCATTAGAAGCAACCAGCAGTCAGGGTGTACTGTCCCTCCTACCCAAAGCTCAGTATGCATTACTCAGTGACCATCCTTTTATGGGGGGATGAATTGACTTTACTTTATTTTACCCCACTCACAAGAAGCAGACAAGTCTTAAAGGCATAGATTAAAAAAAAAGAAGAAGAATGGAACGTAACAAATTGTTGATTTCAATAGTCTTTAGTCTCATCTCAAATTAGTTTATGCAAAGGTCAGAGAATATCATCTTTATGTTAAGTACAGGACGTGTGTTGAGTTACAAATTTAGACTTTAGTTTCTAATGGAGGGAGAAAAGATAAAAGATGTTAGGATCCCCCAACCAACTGTATTTTGGCAGACCTAGGTAGGAAACCACAGGATGTGGATTGTACAAAAGACCTACAGAATGAGGCCACTTATCCTCACTGAAAGATCTCCTGGTCTGCCTAGGTGACCTCAGCCCTGCCTCTCAACCTGTGATATCAGGTTCATTGTACAGCCTTAGGTGTTCAGGAATATCTGTCTGACTTCCCTTTAAAAAACTAAGCGGGTCATTCCAGGTAATCAATGCTTTTGAAGAGAACTAATTCCAAACAAGTGAAGGTAGGAGAGGCAAAGAAATGAGCTAAGAGAATGAATTATTTTAAATTATAAGTCCAAGAATGAGAGAGAGGAGAGAAGGATGGACTCATAGAAATAGTAAAAAGAAAGGGAGAAGAGCATATTTCAAAGACATCAAGAAAAGAGAAAGTAAATGTAATGAGAGAAAACTGTAATAAAATTGTCAAAGGAAGATCAGAGACTGAGCAAACTAAGAGAGTTAAATAAAACATAGCATTTACATAAAAAGAGATTAAAAAGAATTGAAAGACATCATCAAGTAAAAGATCTAATAAAGATTATTGAAAAATAAATGAACATGGCTACAGGAAGGATTCTGCACAGAGCAATAATACATTACAATTATGAGAGTACAGTGAGGGAAACATCAGAGATGAACCAGAAAGTGAGCAAAAGAGAACAAACAATTTCAAGTTCAACCCACAGAGGAATCAAGAAGATGGAGATAAAAAGGGTAAAAGCAGCAAGGAAGTGAGGGTGCTAAGAATATGCAGGAGGCAGGAAAGAACTGCCCTGAGCAGCAAAGAACGAAGGTGAGTAGTGGCTGCAAAAGAAAACATACAAATGCACAACACATGGAAGGGAGTTTTGCTTTTGTTTTTGTTTTTAAATATGCTGCAGAAGCATTCGACATTGCTTTACTAGCATTAGCAGGATGATGAAGGTGGTTTTGAAATTATAAATAAGGGTTCATTCATGCATAAAGATAGCTATTGCAATATTAGAAAAGTTACATCAGGGTCCTTTATACCACCAGAAATATCCAGGGAGCTGGGTCTGCATGTACAATTTAGCCACATCACTTACTTCACTGAAACCAAGAGCACAGGATTTTGCATTTAAGTATCAAAGGAAAGGGGTTTTGAACTTTTTCTTCAAACATATGGCACGAGTTAGGGGACATTTGGAAGAACAGGACTGAGTTCTAAATACATTGCTGTCATCACTGTGCTGACTCTATTCCACTGTGCCCTTCCTCCAAGATTCACACACAATTAACAAGTGAAGAATCCAGAATTCCAGTCTCAGGTATCCTGGGCATTGACACCTGTTTATCCAGGGCCTTCTTCCCCTGGTACCCTTTAACTTGGACAATGCTGACAACAGTTCAACGTATAAAGCACACTAAAACTGTACATATAAATACTACAGGTCACTGCCTCCACACAGATTTACTCTCTCCCACTTAGCCACAGCCTTGTGGCTTTCTTCATCCCACCAGCTGATGACCTTCCCATTATGGTTTAAGAATCTTCCTAGCATATAGCATCTTAGTCTGCTAGATTTGAAAGGGCCTGAGGATATCATATTGTTCACACTTTTATTTCATAGATGAGGGGAGATCAAGGTCAACAATGGTGATGTGACTTTCTCAACCCAAAAGGTGACACCCATATATATTAGAGCCCCTCTCCAGTGGTCTACAGGGAGCACATTTCTATTTCATTTGATTCTATTTTATTTATTTTTTAATTTTAAATATAAGGTTATATTTCATTTAGAAAGATTGTGCAACAAATAATTACAAATAGGAGAGTAAATAAATTAACATAAATATTCGAGTTTTTGTCCACTTTTTAATAAAGTTATTTGTTTTCTTGTTAAAAAAAAAAAAAAAAATAACCAGGTATGATGTAATTGTCTCTATGGAAATGTCACATGTATTAATTGCATTAAGCCAGGGGCTCCAAATCATTGTTGGTCTTCAGTACACTCAATATCTTGGTAATTTTTTTGCAGCACTCTAGGGCAAAAAGAAATGCCTGATAGTTTAACTTGTTAAGAAAATAGGTCCAAACAACTTAGTATTTACCGTATATACTCGAGTATAAGCCGAGTTTTTTTGGCACAAATTTTGTGCCAAAAAACCCAAACTCAGCACAAATTTTGTGCTGAAAAAACTCGGCTTATATTTGAGTATATACGGTATGTCTTAAAAATGTAATATGCTTTGAAAAAATATATATATAATGCAAGATTAAATAGTTATGTTTATTTGATGCTTCATGCCAATGTTGTAGTCCCCCCTTCCATGCAATTTTGTTTTCCATAGTTTCTGTTGCCTATGGTCAACCATGGTCTAAAAACATTATAGTATTTTGAAAGAGAAAGACAGTAAGTAAGGAAGATAGACCATATTCACATAATGTTTATTACAGTATTTATTACAATTGTTCCATTTAATTATTATCGTTTTTCATCTCTTACTGCTCCTAGCTTATAAATTGAACTTTACCATGAGTACATATGTATAGGAAAAAACATAGTACATATAGTGTTTGATACTATCCATGGTTTCTGTCATCACCTGAGGTCTTGAAACATTTCTGGAAATTGGGCTTGGGATGTGTGCACTTGTTGGGTACTACACTTCTCCAACCTTGGAATTTGATAGCATATGTTCATCTTCACTACCTGTTCCACAGCAATTTTCTCCCCATATCTGCTTTTTATTACAACAACTGTGACAACCCCAACTTCACAATGAATGTCATGAAAAGGATAACCCAGCAGGAGGCAGCTCAGCACAGGGCAGGGGAAACACAGCTCAAAAGTCCTTCCTTGATCTTAGAATCTTAGTCTTCATTAATAGTGACAAAAATGAGGGGTTTAAGCTCCTAAAACAAAATTAAAATTAGTTCTCTTCTACATTATAGGATGCAAAATTTTACAAATCTTGTTGTTTATCTTAAAATTTTTCTAAGTATTTCCTAACTAGCCTGTACAGTTATCCTTAGGATTGGAATCAGCTCTGATCTAGAGCAAAACTCCAAAATTTATCTAACTATGTCCAAAGCAGTCAGTGCATATTTAGGATTCATTTTCTTTGGTTTGATGAAATTCCAAAGCAGGTGGCTATATATCACAATGTATAAAATAAATGATCTTAACAGAATTTCTTTTAATAATCTAATGCCTCTTCATAACAGTAGTATACCACTGGAGTAAGTCCTCTCGTACCCAATTTGGTCTTCCCAATGATCCTACGAGACAGGAAAAGTTTTCAGTAGTATTTTTATTTTACCTAACATAATTTTATGATAATAGTAATAAGAAATCAGTATGTTAATGGATAAATCATAAGGTTGTATTGAGCACTTCCCCTATATCCAGCATTATGTCAAAACTACAGCATTCAAGAGAAGTATGAAACATGCTTTCTCCCCAAAAGAAGACTTTATATTAACTGTTGAAAGAAGGTATCCACACATGCAATAATTAATAAGTTACTGTAGAAAACAATAGCAGACAGTGGCATTACAGGACAATTAAAGAGTGGAACAACATGTGACAACTTGGCAGTTGTGCAATGTTGACACCAATATAAAATGAGGTCAAAGTGGCTGCCATCATCCCAGGAGCTTCATGTTCAGTACAAAGTTCACCAATAAAGGTTCTCAAGGACATTCCAAGTTTACATATCTAATTTACATTTGGAATAACTGGAAGGATTTAAATGAAGATTAAGAGCATATGTTTTTAATTTTGGTTCTGATATCATTATTGTTAACAATAATATAGTGTAGTAGACGAAGTTGCTTATTACCTTATCAAGCTTCATATCTGCAGTCAAGAAGCTGTAACTCTAAGCAAATAAAATCAAATAGGTGAATCCTTCCCGGTAAGCTGCCAAAAACTTGTTCAGATTTTAACATTGCTAAAAGGAGGGCAGGCTTCTTTTACTATGGAGAAACACGAAATATGTAAGAAATTCAAGGGAAAAAAATAATCTTGGGGCTCTGCGCCTGTGGCTCAAGTGGCTAAGGCTCCAGCCACATACACCTGAGCTGGTGGGTTCAAATCCAGCCTGAGCCCGCCAAACAACAATGACAGCTGCAACCAAAAAATATCCAGGCGTTGTGGCGGGTGCCTGTAGTTCCAGCTACTTGGGAGGTGGAAGCAAGAGAATCGCTTGAGCCCAGGAGTTGGAGGTTGCTGTGAGCTGTGATGCTACAGCACTCTACCCAGGGTGACAGCTTGAGGCGCGGTCTCAAAAAAAAAAAAAAAAAAAAAAATCACATGAAGGGGCGGCAACTATGGCTCAGTGAGTAGGGCACCAGCCCCATATACTGAGGGTGGCGGGTTCAAACCCAGCCCTGGCCAAACTGCAACCAAAAAATAGCTGGGCGTGTAGCGGGTGCCTGTAGTCCCAACTACTTGGGAGGCTGAGGCAAGAAGATCTCCTAAGCCCAGGAGTTGGAGGTTGCTGCGAGCTGTGACACCACAGCACTCCACTGAGGGCGACAAAGTGAGACTCCATCTCAAAAAAAAAAGGAAAATCTAAACCCAGTTGCTGGGACTACAGGTGCCCACCACAATGCCCAGCTATTTTTTGGTTGCAGCCGTCACTGTTGTTTGGTGGGCCCAGACTGGATTCGAACCCAGGGCAACAAAGTGAGAATCTGTCTCAAAAACAAACAAAAAACAGAAACAAAATGAAAATGAAATGGAGTCCAGGTTCTGTGTGGGCAACATTGGCCTTATTTCCACCTGGGTGCAGGTGAGCTGAGCTCAAGAAGGAAGTCAGCCCGTGGGTTGAGGAGGATGGAGTTTTTAAAGGTCAGAAAGGTGGGGGTTGGCACATTCCCTGTCCTGGGTAGGACATCTGTTAGAAGGGTAGGGGTTGGCCCATTCACCTTTCCTAGGAGGGACATCCAATTCGGGTGGGTTGAATCTATTTGTGCGGGTTCCTCCATTTGACTCTATCATAAAAACTTGCAACCAATTTCAAACAGAGGGTATTTATACCCCCTGTAGGCCTTTGCATCTTGTCTCTCACCTTTTCTCCATCATGAGAGAGACCCATTTCCAAAGTGCTCTAAACTTTCTCTTTGTTCTTCCTAAATAAAATTTCTCTTTGTTGCATTGAAACCTGTGCAAGTTACTTTGCTCTCTATTCACTCTGCCTGTGTGCTCCAGTTTTATTTCCAGTTTCCATTCATTATTACTTTCAATTACTGCCATGCGCTGGTTGAACATTCTAGCTCGGCTGAGTAATCAAACCATGTCAACTGGGTTCAGAGAGCTGGGAACCCTAACCCCCAACAGCCTTTGCTGTCCATATTTCTATCAACGTTCCTTTCATGATTATTTATGTATTCTCTAAGAAGATTGAGGCTTTCTCTACAGCTCTCATCTTTTTTCCTGAGTCCTCACCAAAATCACCTTTAAAAATCTCTTCATGGCAATCTAGCCTTTTCTAGCATGCACTGCAAAACGCTTTCAGGTATATCCATTACCTAGTTTCAAACCTACTGTCACATTATAAAGTATTTGTCACTGCCAATTCTTAGTTTGGGCTGCTGTAACAAACTACCATAGACTTATAAACAACACATTTATTTCCTCGTAGTTCTAGGGGTTGAGAAGTCCAAGACCAAGGTGCTAGCAAATTAGGTATATCATGAGAACCTGCTTCCTGATTCATGGATGACTATCTTCTCACTGTCCTCACATTGCAAAAAGAGAAGGGAGATCTCTGGGATCTCTTTTATAAAGGTACTAATTCCATCTATGAGGGCTCTACCCTCATTACCTAATCACCCCCCAGATGTCCCACCTCATAATACCATTGTATTGAGGATTAGGAGTTCAACCTGTGTGAAAGCACACAAACATCTAGTCTATAGCAGTCTTAGAAGTTAAACTAAAGGCTCAGCACCCGTAGCTCAGTGAGTAGGGTGCCAGCCACATATACTGAGGTCAGCAGATTCAAGCCCGGCTCGGGCCTGCTAAACAACAACAAGTGCAACCAAAATATAGCCAGGCACTGTGGTAGGTGCCAGCAGTCCCAGCTATTTGGGAGGCAAGAGAATCACTTAAGCCCAAGAGTTTGAGGTTGCTGTGAGCTGTGACACCACAGCACTCTACCGAGGGCAACATAGTAAGACTGTGTCAAAAAAAAAAAAAAAAAAAAGTTAAACTAAAAACTTTGACTTTCTCTGTAAGATGGAAAAGAACAGAGAAGTGTCAAAATCTTACATTTTAAGAGATCAGTCTATTATGTGCAAAGGTAGAAGCAAAAACATCCATAAAAGCAATTGCAATAAACAGGTGAGAGCTGACAAGAGCTAGGGCCAGAGCAGCCATAAGTGATGGTAAGTGAGAAGATTATGGGTATACAGCCATGTGTCACTTAACAGCAGGAATACATTCTAAGAACTGCATCATTAGGCGTTTTCATTATTATGTGACCATCATAGAGTGCATGGACTTACATAAACCTAGATGGTGTAGCCTACTATATATCTAAGCTATATGGTATAGCCTATTGCTCCTAGGCTATAAACCTGCACAGCATGTTACTGTACTGAATATTATAGGCCACTGTAATACAGTGCTAAGTATTGCTATATTTAAACATAGAAAAATATGGCACTGTAATCTTATGAGACTGTCATACATATGGTCCTTTATAGTTAACTAAAACATCATTATGCACCAGTGACTGTATTCAGAAGGCAAAGTCAACAGAATTTCCTGATGGAGTGGAAGTGGAGTATGAAAGATAGGAATACAGATGGCTCCAGGTACTGGGCCTAAGCAACTCCTCAAAGAATGGAGTTGCCATCAACTAAGATGAAAAAAGTCTGAGCAGAGCAAACTCAGCTCTGAGAGGAAATCAGATGTTTAGGTTGGAGTGGGAATTTTTTTTTTTTTTTTTTGCAGTTTTTGGCCAGGACTGGGTTTGAACCCACCACCTCCAGCATATAGGGCTAATGCCCTACTACATTGAGCCACAGGCACCACCCTAGAGTGGGAATTCTGAGATGTCTATTTGACCTCTGAATGGAGAGGTCAAGTAAACAATTGGACAAGTATGTCTGGAGTTAAGGAGAGATTTTATTTAGTTATTTATTTTTGAGTTAGAGTCTCACTATGTTGCCCTGGGTAGAGTGCCGTGGTGTCACAACTCATAGCAACCTGCAACTCCTGGGCTTAGGCGATTCTCTTGCCTCAGCCTCCTGAGTAGCTGGGACTACAGGCACTTGCCACAATGCCCGGCTTTTTGTTGCAGTTTGGCTGGGACCAAGTTCGAACCTGCCACCCTCGGTATATGGGGCCAGTGCCCTACCCACTGAGCCATAGGTACCACCCCATCTTTAATATTAGTAAAAAGCTTTTCAATGTTGATTTTGGATGAGTTATATTTATTTCTCCCGTACAAAGAAATCTAATTTTGATATTCTGTTTTTCAAATTTTTATTTCATTTCACTTTTTTTTTTTTTTTTTTTTGAGACATGGTCTCATTATGTTGCCCTGGGTAGAGTACTGTGGTATCACAGTTCACAGCAACCTCAAACTCTTGGGCTTAAGTGATTCTCTTGCCTCAGCCTCCCACTACAGGTGCCCGCCACAACACCCGGCTATGTTTTTGTTGCAGGTGTCATTGTTGTTTAGCTGGCCTGGGCCAGGTTCAAACCCGCCAGCCTGGATGTATGTGGCTGGCGCCCTACCCACTGAGCTATGGGCACTGACCCTATTTTGATTATTTATTATTTTTTCTTTTGAGGCAGAGTCAGCTAGCTCACACCCAAGTGGAATAAAGGCCACATTGCCCACACAGAACCTATACTCCATTCCTTTTATTCACATCTCCAAATAATCTCTTGTTTTGGGTCCTTAACCTCTAATTCAGCCATATTATAGTCCATGAATATGGAAGTGGGACAGTGGGACATTGCTGAAAAATCGTGAGAGGGAACAGGTACAGTGGACCAGACAGAGCTGCTGCCATCACAGTCACCCTGGAAGTTGAATGTCAGGTCAATTGACAAAGCAAGTAATATGGTATGGTTTCTATCATCATCATGACTACCATCAATTTCTCCTTTCCCTGGATATATGTGCTTCTTCACCCATCAAAAAGTGTGGCCTATTTTCTACCCCCTTGCACCTAGAATGGCCTTGCTTTGACCAATGGAATGTGGAAGTGGTGTTGTGAGACTTTCAAGCCCGAATCTTAAGAAAAGCTGATAGCTTCCACTTCCTCTATCTTAGGACCCACCTGGGATAGTGGAAAGAGTTTCAGACTGGGCTACAGAACCATTAGAAGCCATGTGAAGGGAAATCCTGAAAGATAAGAGACTATCTTGCACACTGCAGACTCAGCTAAATCTCAGTTCAATACAGATGAAGAAACCCCAAGTAAGATCAACAGAAGACACTTCAGCTGTGCCCCAGCAAACCCACAGAATCAGGAGAAATAATAGATTGTTCTTTTAAGCCACAAACTTTTGGGGAAGTTAATTCTGAACAAGTGACCTCATGAACTATTTCACCAGTCTGTGACTCATCTGCTCATCTGTGAGAGAGTTTGCTTATGAATATTATTTCTTTATTTATTTGAGACACAGTCTCACTCCGTCACCCTTGGTAGACAAAACCCTAACCCCTAACCCTAGACTGCTGTGTCATCACAGCTCACAGCAACCTCAAACTCTTGGGCTCAAGTGATCCTCTTGCCTCAGCCTTCCAATCATTTGGGACTACAAGCACCTGCCACAACTCCTGGCTAGTTTTTTAGAGATGGGGTATTTCATTGTATTCTCCAATTAATAGATCTATAACAGCTGCATATTCTTCAAATGGTTCACATGTCATCCTGCTCATCAGTGACCTTTGCTAACCGGGAAAATTGTTCACCTAAAATTTCCTTTTGAAGTATTTTGAAAAAAGAGAGCTCACGAGCTCAACAGCTTTCACGTCCAAGATAGTGGTAGATAGCTCAAAAAAGATAGCTTTTGTCAAAATGCTTGGATTTTTGCCACATATCCTATGTAGACTTAGTTTTACCTTCCAAAGAAATATTCAAGTCATGATATGATATCACAGAAATGCTGAATCCCTATAGAAATCATCTCTCAATAATTCACATTGCTGACTCTGTTCTTCATAAAATGTAATTATCATTATTGCAGATATAAAATTTTGGCTAATATCCGTCCCTGTGATAGCTAGCACACTTTAGAAAGATACTGCAAATCCACAATGAACACCTTATTTTTCAACTTTAGCATGTCACCAAACTGACTATGTCGTATTGGATTTGCATGAATATAGTTAACAATACTTATAGCTTGTTGGAAAGCATTGTTGCCACCTAGCAAGATTCATCTGCCAGTGGCCCAAGAGAAACCCAATGTCCAGGGACAACAGGGTTTACAGCAGAGAGAGAGTTTATTCTGCACAGCATTAACTGGGGAGAGATTTCTCAAATCTGCCTCCCTGAGAATTGGGGGAACAGTCTTTTAAAGACAGTGGGGTGGGCAGAGGGTTGGTTAGGCAATCAGGGTCTGCTAACTGGCTAGTTTCAGAGCAGAGCCATCACTCCTTTGTTATGGGCCTCTGTCTGGATGGGTCAGTTACTGGAATGCAGTTCCTTGAGTGGGAGTCGAGAACTACTTGAGTAATTTTCTTGGTGTGGGTGGTCAGTCAATCCACTAGAATGCAGGACGTGGAAGATAGCTCAAAAACTACTCCTAGGTTCCAAACAGGTGATGATAAATTGGAGAAAAGTTAAGAATCTTTACAACTACCAGCTGTGCCCTTTAGCACAACAACTATAGAGAAGCAGCAGGGCATGGTGGCTCATGCCTGTAATCTTAGCACTCTGGAAGGCCAAGGCAGTAGATTGCTTGAGCTCAGGAGTTGGAGACCAGCCTGAGGAAGAGCAAGACCCTCTCTCTAAAAAATCCAGCCAGGCCTAGTGGAGGGTGCCTGTAGTTCCAGCTACTCAGGAGGCTGAGGCAAGAGGATCACTTGAACCAAAGAGTTTGAGGTTGCTGTGAGCTATGATGCCACAGCACTCTACTGAGGGTGACAAATGAAACTCTGTCTCAAAAAAAAAAAAAATTATAGAGAAGCAAACAAAGGGTCAGTGACTATTATCAAGCACATGAGGGGATAGTGGCTGGTTATTATTTTAGCTAGGTCTCTTCCTTCACAGAGTTTAGGAGGCTTGTACTCTAGTTCTCACCTTACACCCTTTCATCAATTTGTAAGGGTGGTTTCAGTGTCACTTAAAATAGTACCTTAAGCACAGAGATGATGCTGACACAAGATACAATAAAAATAAATGAGAGCATCTGGGTCTGTTAATACTGTTTTTATCTGTGCAATAAACTCTTCATATTTTCTGTCATGGAAGGCACACTGTCTGTACATACACTCACTAAATTTACCAAATTCAGCCCCAACTTCATGACATTTATCTTGAAAGCTGTTGAAGATATCTATTCCCTGTATTCTGTTCACACAAGTGCCCAAAGGGTGTAATTCTTTCTAGTGATGAAAATCCTTCTGTTATGACCCAAATGAAGTATAAAACCTTTGCCAAGTCAGTAGTATCAGTTGATTCATCCAAAGTGATTAAATAACATATTTTCCTTCTAAAGTATTATATGAAGTTGTTCTTTTAAGTTGAAGGCTAATTCATGCTGCCAATCAGTTATGGTTCTTGAAAGAGGCAATTGTTTGTACTTTGAAATGTTATTGGGGACTAAGGATCCTACAACTTTGACAATACAGTCTTTCACAATTTCTATATCACTGAATGGCTTCCCCTTGGGGGGCCCCCCCCCCCCCCCCCCGCCCCGCCCCGCTTAGGAGCATGAATGAGGGCTGTTTTCGGGCTTGTAGTTTGTTGT
>CAUYPK010093739.1:0-25604 GCA_963574355.1 Loris lydekkerianus | reverse complement strand
GAAAACTAGTGATCATAATGCTGCTGTCTTTTTGGCTATGACAGCAGTGCAGGCAAATAGTCCTTAGTTGGAAAGGGGGAAATGAAGGAGCACAGTCCACTGCACCCTTGTAGGTGAATCAGTCTCATTTGTGCTCCTTGAAGTTACGAGACCCTGAGAAGGGACATTTCCAGTACTTGGGCTAGATGTGAGTTTGGGGGGATATTCTCCCCCAGCTCACATAAGTGGCTTTGCTGAAAAATGCAGGCAGTCACACCTTTAAGGAAAGAATATCCTAGAGGGCTCTCGCCAGGTAGCTGGAGACAGAGCATCTGCCTCTGGCAATGGACCATTGCACTTAATCCCCTATCTCTATTTACACAAAAACTTTCAGTTAATCATATACAGAAGTAGGCAAACTGAACAGACAACCCAGGCTTTTGTGGTTCATCTCCATTGTTGTTTATCTCTAAACAAGATATTCTTGGTTTAGAAAGGTGTGTATGTACTTTACTGGATTAACTCTGATAAGACATCTTTACCTTTTGTCTTCCTTGTTCTTGGATTATTTCTATCTGATGATTTGGGATATATAAGAATGTGAATAAGAATGGCCATTTGCTGCTGTGCCTGAGTGAGCACCAGCCATCCCTTAATAAATCATTCATTTTGTCTGCAGAAAAAAAAAAAAAGAAAGAAAAGAAAAGAAAAGAAAGAAAAGGAGGAAGAGGTTACAAGCTAGTATTATAGACAATAGAGACTCTAATAAGGGTGATAGAGACTGTCTCAAAAAAAAAAAAAAAGTTCAAAAAAGTTCAAAAAAGAAAAGATTAAAATTCTGAAAGGAGATGGAATAATTATAAAGGAAAAGGTTCTCTAGCCTAAGAATGAGTAAAGGAAAGACAAAAAGAAGAAAGAAAAAACAGGGAAAGGTGTGCAAAAGTTTCTGCCCAAGGTCCTAAGTGAGAAATTTCTCATTTCTGCAGCCAAAAAGATCTTTGGGGAAAGTAAATCCCTACCTTGACCTCCAGACAGAAATACTTTGGGGACCCTCACACTTTCGTGGGCTCAGAATCAAAGTGCAGCCCAAACTCTGTACTCCTCTATTATGAGACCTGGGAATTAGGTTATTTCCACTTGCCAGGGCCACTCAGCCACTCTGCTCCTTGTGTCTTCTATACATTAGGTGGCACCCATGTCCCAGCTCTGGTAAGTTTTGAGAAATTTCCCTCTCTTCCGAAATTTGTTAAAAGAATTTCTAAGGCTTGGTGTGGTGGCTCACACCTGTAATCCTAGCACTCTGGGAGGCTGAAGTGGGTGGATTGCCTGGGCTTACAGGTTTGAGAACAGCCTGAGCCAGAGCAAGACTTCATCTCTAAAACTAGCCAGGTATTGTGGCAGGCACCTGTAGTCCCATCTACTCAGGAGGCTGAGGCAAGAGAATTGCTTGAGCCCAAGAGTTTGAGGTTGCTGTGAGCTATGATTCCACAGCATTCTACCAAGGGTGACAAAGTGAGACTCTGTCTCAAAATAAATAAATAAACACAAATAAGAAAATAAATAATAAAAAATTAAGAAAAAAAATTATAATCAAATTGTGAGTTCTACCTCTTTCCTTGAGAATGTTATATGTTCTTAGGGCCACCCTCTATTTTTAATTTAATCTCTCCCACCAATGTGTCAAGTCATAATTCCCTTTAGAAATGAGAGCACACCAGATGGAGAACTCTGGAGGCCATACCCTCCCCCAAGGGCAGAAGGTTTTTGCATTAGTAGTGGTCCTCTCTAGTTGCCAAATCTAGACACCTCCATTTCTTTCTTTCTTCCTTTCTTTCTTTCTTTCTTTCTTTCTTTTTTTTTTTTTTTTTTTCAGACAGACTCATTCTGTTGCTTGGTTTTGTAGCTTATAGCAACCTCAAATTCCTGTCTTAAGCAATCTTCTTGCCTGAACTTTACCAGGAGCTGGGACTACAGGTCCACACCCTACACACAGCTTATTTTTCTACCTTAAGTAGAGATGGGGGCCTTACTCTTGATCAGGCTGGTCTTCAACTCCTGAACTCAAGCAATCCACCAACTTTGGCCTCCCAGAGTGCTAGGATTACAGGTGTGAGACACCATGCCTGGCCAAAAGAACCCCATTTCAAAGATCTCTAAACAAGAATTCTTGCTTCTGTGCTTCTTTCCTTCTGGTCTTGACATATTAGTTTTCATTAATCATTGTTGTTAGCCAGTTATAATAGGTCTTTGGGAAGGTTCTTTCAGAAGTTCACTCTGTGCCAAAGATTCATACAAAAGTGGTTTATTAAAGATGAGCTCCCAGGAGAACCATGAAGGAATTAGGGAAGCAAATACCAAAGGAACAGAAGGTACGAAATGGTTTCACCTGTTCCTGCAGGGTCCTGAGTTAAAGAGATGGCCTTTTGTACCTTTGACCAGTGACTCCCTGAGGGCTGACTGGGGTGGGAGTCAGGCGAACTTGTACAACATACAGTCAACTCCAGACCTCTATACAGTGGTGTGGAGGATGGGGATGGGGGTGGGGGGAGGTCCAGTGTGAGCTTTTTTTTTTGCAGTTTTTGGCCAGTGCCGGGCTTGAACCTCCTGTATATGGGGCCGACATCCTACTCCCTGAGCCACAGGTGCTGCCCTAGTGTGAGCTTTTAGCAGCATAACAAGCAGAAGCTGGAAGGTAGAAACACAGCTGATAAAAGGGACCTGAAGGCATGTGGGTAGGCCCACCCATGTCCACTACCTGTAATTAAATATATTCTCAAAGGACTTAAATTGCCCCCCACCCACCCACCCAATTCATTTATGAAGTCCTAACCTTCAATACCTAAGTATGTGACTGTATACAAAGATAGGGTCATACAATGAGGTCATTAGGATAGGCCCTAATACAATTAAAGTAGGCTGGTGTCCTAATGAGAAGAGGAAATCTGGACACAGAGGAGGATAGAGGGGAGACCATATGTAGACATAGGAAGAAGATGACCATGTATAAGCCAAGGAGAGAGAGCCTAGAAGAATCCAGCCCTGTTGACACCTTGAGTTTAGCCTTCTAGCCTCCAGAACTGTTAGAAAATAAATTGCTGTTGCTTAAGTCACCCAGTCTGGTACTTAACATTGGCCACCTCAACAGACAAAAACATTTTCACTTCTTCTAGCGAGACCTAGATCATAGAGATCATTCAACAAAGCCTGCAAATCTCCCTCATTTGGAATCCCACTGGCCCTCACTTCTCTTTTCTCCAATTCTCTACTGCTAAAGTTATAGATACCTATCTCCTGGCTACAACTCTTTAAAAAAGAATAAGGTTTTGTTTCTTTCATGTTTTTGGTGGTTGGCTTTCTAATTAAATAAGTTCTTTTTTATTTCTTCATTCTGGTATTCAAGATGTCTCTTGATATTAATCCTTGCGTGCGTTATGTCTCTACTATTCTGGTTGTTGGTGCTATGTATCTACCTCACCTGGGGGAAGGAGGGACCCCTGTTAATCTTCAGAAGAATGCAGGGAATCCCCCATCCCTCAGGCCAGGCAGCCCAGGCAAAATAAAGTTTTGAAAGTGACCCAGAGTAACCTAAAGCTAATTATCATATTATAACTGTCAAAGTGGTTCCATGCTGAAGTCTGAATCACAAGGTGGCCCAATCCAGACACTATAAAATAAGACCCCAGACTACTACCAGAGCCTTTTCTTCTCTTCCTCCTCCTCCTCCTTTTGTTTCAAGACTGCAAACTAATACAACCTTTTTGGAAGGATATATGGAGAATCCTCAAAGAATTCAAATTAGACCTCCCATTTGATCCCATTACTAGGCATCTACCCAGAAGAAAAAACAATCCTTTTATCATAAGGACATTTGCACTAGACTGTTTATCACAGCTCAATTTACAATTGCCAAAATGTGGAAACAACCTAAATGCCCAACCCTGGAAAGGATTAACAAGGTGTGGCATATGTATACCATGGAATACTATTCAGCCATTTAAAAAGATGGAGAATTTGGCTCGGCACCTGTGGCTCAAGCGGCTAAGGTGCCAACCACATACAACAGAGTTGGTGGGTTGGAATCCAGCCCAGACCTGCCAAACAACAATGATAGCTGCAAACAAAAAATGGCCAGCCGTTGTGCCGGGTGCCTGTAGTCCCAGCTACTTGGAAGGCTGAGGCAAGAGAATTGCTTAAACCCAGGAGTTGGAGGTTGCTGTGAGCTGTGACGCCACAGCACTCTACCCAGGGTGAAAGCTTGAGGCTCTGTCTAAAAAAAAAAAAAAAAAAGATGGAGAATTTACATCTTTTGTATTAACCTGAATGGAGGTGGAACCCATTCTTCTTAGTAAAGCATCACAAGAATGGAAAAACAATAATCCAGGCTCAGCACCCATAGCACAGTGGTTATGGCTCCAGCCACATCCACCGAGGCTGATGGGTTCAAGTCCTCTCTGAGCCAGCTAAACAACAATGATAACTGCAACAACAACAAAGAAAAATAGCTGGGTGATGCGGCAGTCCCAGCTGAGGCAAGAGAATCACTTGGGAGGCTGAGGCAAAAGAATTGCTTCAACCCAAGGGTTTGAGGTTTCTGTGAGCTGTGATGCCATAGCACTCCACTGAGGGCAAGACAGTGAGACTCTGTCTCAAGAAAAAGAAAAAGAATTCAATGTACTCAATTCTAATATGAAGGCAATAGATGAACTAATACAAGGGGTGGGGTAGGGGAATGAAGGAGCAGGAAGAGAGGAAGGAGGAGGGGGATGGTGGTCACAGTGCATGGCACACCTCTTGGGGGCAAGACACAATTTTAAGAGGGACTTTATCTTTTTCTTTTTCTTTCTTTTTTTTTTTTTTTGTAGAGACAGAGTCTCACTTTACCGCCCTCGGTAGAGTGCCATGATGCTCACAGCAACCTCCAGCTCTTGGGCTTCCGCAATTCTCCTGCCTCAGCCTCCCGAGCAGCTGGGACTACAGGCACCTGCCACAACGCCCAGCTATTTTTTTGTTGCAGTTCGGCAGGGGCTGGGTTTGAACCCACCACCCTCGGTATATGGGGCTGGCGCCCTACTCACTGAGCCACAGGCACCACCCAAAAGGGACTTTATCTAACAAGAACAATCACGGTAACCTAATTCTTTGTACCCTCAATGAATCCCAAACAATAAAATATTATTTTAAAAAAATCCATGATCAGCTTGGTGCCTGTAGCTCAGCAGCTAGGGCACCAGCCACGTACACCAGAGCTGGACAGTTCAAACACAGCCCAGGCCTGCAAACCAACAATGACAACTACAACCAAAAAATAGCCAGGCATTGTGGCAGGTGCCTGTAGTCCCAGCTACTCAGGAGGCTGAGGCAGGAGAATCGTTAAGCCCAAGAGCTGCAGGTTGCTGTGACCTGTGATGCCACAGCACTCTACCAAGGGCAATATAGTGAGACTCTGTCTCAAAAATAAATAAATAAATAAATAAATAACCCAACTGTATGCCACTTATCAGAAACTTATTTCCATGTGTCTATAAAAGTCATATGACCTGAAAGTGAAAGGATGGAAAAAAATTCCATGCAAACAGAAATCAAACGTGGGCAGAGGTAAGCCAGATACAATTGTGTACATCTATAGCAATAGATACCTAGCCAGCTATTTGAGAGACTGAGGATGGAAAATTACTTGGACCCAGAAATTCAAGTCCAGCCTTGGAAGCATGGTAAGACTCCATCTCTTAAACAAAAGAAAGTGTGTGGGCTCGGCACCTGTGACTCAAGCAGCTAAGGCGCCAAGCCACATACACCTCAGCTGGTGGGTTTGCATCCAGCCCAGGCCCGCCAAACAACAATGATAGCTGCAACCAAAAAAAGCCAGGTGTTGTGGCAAGTGCCTGTAGTCCCAGCTACTTGGGAGGTGGAGGCAGGAGAATCACTTGAGCCCAGGAGTTGGAGGTTGCTGTGAGCTGTGATGCCACAGCACTCTACCCAGGGCGACAGCTTGAGGCTATGTCTCAAAAAAAAAAAAAAATGTGTGGCTCGGCACCCATAGCACAGTGGTTAGGGCGCTGGCCACATGTAGCACGGCTGGTGGGTTCAAGCCCAGCCCAGGGTTGCTAAACAAGAATGACAACTACAACCAAAACAATAGTTGGTGTTGTGGCAGGCACCTGTAGTCATAGCTACTTGGGAGGCTGAGGCAAGATAATTGCTTCAACCCAAGAGTCTGAGGTTACTATGAGCTGCGATGTCATGGCACTCTACTGAGGGTGACATAGTGAGACTCTGTCTAAAAAAAAAAAGGCTCGGCACGTGTGGCTTAAACAGCTAAGGCGTCAGCCACATACACCTGAGCTGGCAGGTTTAAATCCAGCCCAGGCCTGCCAAACGACAATGACGGCTGCAACCAATAAATAGCCAGGCGTGTGGTGGGCTTCTGTGATCCCAGCTACTTGGGAGGCTTAGAATCACTTAAGCCCAGGAATTGGTGGTTGCTGTGAGCGGTGATGCCACTGCACTCTACCCAGGGCGACAGCTTGAGGCTCTGTCTAAAAAAAAAAAGAAAGAAAAATAAAGTGTGCAGGAGTAGTGATACTTATATTCAGACAGAATAGACCTTAAGTCAAAAAACATAAAAAGAGACAAAGAAGATCATTGTATAATGATAAAAAGACCAATTCATCAAGAGGATGTAAAATTAAAAATATATATACATGAACACTACAGCATCCAGATATATCAAGCAAATAGTATTAAATCTAAAGAGAGAAATAGACTCCAACAAAACATTAGTGGAGAACTTGAACATCCTACTTTCAGTAATGGATAGATCATCTAGAGTCTAGACATAAAATCAAAGAAATATCAGGCCATGTGTGGTGGCTCATGCCTGTAATCCTAGCACTCTGGAAGGCCTAGGTGGGTGGATTACTTCAGCTCAGGAGTTCCAGATCAACCTGAGCAAGAGTGAGACTCCCATCTCTGAAAAAAAAAAAAAAAATAGCAGGGCATTGTGATGGGCACCTTTAGTTTCAGCTACTCAGGAGGCTAAGGCAAAAAGATCACTTGAACCCAAGAGTTTGAGGTTGCTGTGAGCTATTACACCACCATACTCTACCCAGGGTGACAGAGTGAGACTCTGTCCCAAAAACAAAAACAAAAGAACAAAGAAATGTCAAGTGGACTTAATAGATATTTACAGAACATTTCATCCAATAACTAGAGAATATATATTCTTCTTATCAGCATATGAAGCACTTTCAGCATAGAACATATGTTAGTCACAAAACAAGAGTCAACAATTTTCTTTTTTCTTTTCTTTTCTTTTAGAGACAGAGTCTCCCTTTGTCACCCTCGGTAGAATGCCGTGGTGTCACAGCTCACAGCAATCTCCAGCTCTTGGGCTTAGGTGATTCTCTTGCCTCAGCCTCCCAAGTAGCTGGGACTACAGGTACCTGCCCAATGCCTGGCTATTTTTTTTGTTGCAGTTTAGCCAGGGCTGGGTTTGAACTTGTCACCCTTGATACATGGAGCCAGAGCCCTACTCAGTGAGCCACAGGCACCACCCTTTTTTTTCTTTTTTTTTTTTGTTATTTTTTGTCGCCCTCGGTAGAGTACTGTGGTGACACAGCTCACAGCAACCTTCAGCTCTTGAGCTTAGGTGATTCTCTTGCCTCGGCCTCCCAAGTAGCTGGGACTATAGGCGCCCACCACAATGCCCGGCTATTTTTTTGTTGCAGTTCGGCCAGGGCCGGGTTTGAACCCGACACCCCATGTATATGGGGCTGGCACCCTACTCACTGAGTCACAGGCACCACCCTACTCACAGAGCCACAGGCACCACCCTACCCTTTTCTTTTTTTAAGAGATAGAGTCTCACTTTATCACCCTCAGTAGAGTGCTGTGGCATCACAGCTCACAGCAACCTCCAGCTCTTGGGCGTAGGTGATTGTCTTGCCTCAGCCTCCCAAGTAGCTGGGACTACAGGTGCCCACCACAAGGCCTGGATATATTTTTTGTTGCAGTTTGGCTGGGGCTGGTTTGAACCCACCAGCCTTGGTATAGGAGGCAGGCGCCCTATTCACTGAGCCACAGGTGCTGCCCCAGCAACAATTTTCCTTTTGAAACAGAGTCTCACTCTGTTGCACCAGGCTACAGTGCTGTGGCATGAGCCTAACCCCAGGAACCTCAAACTCCTGGGTTCAAGCTATCCTCCTGCCTCAGCCTCTCAAATAGCTGGGACTATAGGTCCATGCCAGAATATTCAGCTAATTTTTCTATTTTGGATACAGAAGGGGTCTCACTCTTACTCAGACTGGTCTGGAACTCCTGAGCTCAAGCAATCCTCCCACCTCAGCCTCCCAGAATGCTGGGATTAAAGGCATGAGCCACCATGCCCAGCCTCAACACATTTTTTTAAAAATTGAAAGCATATCAAGCATCTCCTCTCAGACCACAATGGAATAAACTAAAAAATCAATAACAGGAAGAATTTTAGAAACTGTGAAAATCCATGAAACTTAAACAACATGCTCCTGAATAACTGTTGGGTCAATAAAAAATTTAAAATCCAGTCAAAAAAAATCTTGAAACAGATAAAAATGGAAACATAACATACTAAATTCTATAAGATACCGTATATACTCGAGTATAAGCTGACCCAAGTATAAGCCGACCCCCTTAATTTTACCCTAAAACTGGGAAAACTTAGTGACTCTAGTATAAGCCGAGGTGGAAAATGCAGCAGCCACTGGTAAATTTCAAAAGTAAAACTATATACCCAAAACAATTACAATAATTGAGGAATCAGTAGGTTAAATGCTGATACCCTCACATCAGATATAGCTGAAGCTCTGTTTGGACATACAGATGAGGAGGAGGAGAAATCCAGTTTTGAAGGATTTTAACCTTTGTGATTTAGCTTGATTACCTGTTAAGCTAAGCACACTGAATCAAATAACCTGTTTGACCTGAGTATAAGCTGAGTTCGGGTTTTTCGGCTCAAATTTTCAGCACAAAAGCTCGGCTTATACTCGAGTATATAAGTATATGTGTGTGTGTGTGTGTGTGTGTATATATAACGTATATACTCGAATATATATATATATACATATGATATATATATGTATATATACACACGTATGTATATGTATACATACTGTATATACTCGAGTATATATAAATATATATATATATATTTACATGTATAATATACATATATATATATATATACATACCATATATATACACACACACAGGTATGTATATATATATACATACCGTATATACTAGAGTATAAGCCGAGTTTTTGTGCTGAAAATTTGTGCTGAAAAACCTGAACTCGGCTTATACTCAGGTCATACAGGTTATGTGATATATTTGTGTGTGTGTGTGTATATATATTTTTTTGTGTGTGTGTGTGTGTGTATATACATACAATTTAGATTTTAAAAAGTTTATAGCAGCACTGTTTCATTTAAAATCAAGTTGAAAACCAAATGATTGCCAAAAATATTAAAGTGGATAAAACAGGTAAATACATTATGGTAATTCACATCTCTATAGAGTAATGACAATTACTACATTTATACACATAATGATGGATAATTTACAATATGTTATGTTGAAGAAAAGCAATGGGAATAAAAACCATAAATATGTAGTTTTATTAATATACAAAAATGTATATAGCCAAAACCAATATACTATTTTAGAGGACAGGGTCGTGATAGTCAGGAGCCAGGGAAGGGTGAGGAAGCAGGTTGCACTGATAATAACCTCGCACAAGGGTTGCTTCTACAACACTGATGCACTTCTCTTTCTTAACATAGATTCTAGTTATTCAGTTTGTGAAAATACAGAGAGAGGTAACTTTATACATGCATGCATTTTTACATATCTCATACTATTATTTTTTAGAAAATGTTGTGAAGGATATTCAAAAATTTGTCAGAACCTGAGCTGAAATGCTGAACATAATAAATATAAGGAGACATATATTTATATGTATATGTTTTTTCAGCCATTCTTAAAAGTAACTTAGAGTGTTCTTTAAAGGTAGAATTTGTAATTACTTCAAAGTGCAAAACATAATTCTAGGTGCTGAAGCATTAATATTTTCATAAGTAAAGTATTAATTACTTCCTTACTTTTTTATTGACCTATTTGACCTAATAGTTGAATAGTTAGTGGAAGTTTTAGTCACTTATGTGTTCCTGCAGGAGACCTAAGTTTTATTCTTAAACTGTTATTACACTACTTTATCCATTCAGTAGGTTTCATAAACGTTTGAAATGATAAGTCTTATGTACATACTCAAGGACATTTAAAGCAAATTCTAAGAGAAAAATACATAGTTTTTAAAAGGATAAAAGGGGAGATTTAAGGTGATTGATAAACAAGAAAATTGACTTTTTTAAAAACTTATTGGGAATTATGAAAAATAAGTTTTCTTTAAGGAATCTCTAGTTCTTATTATATTTCACTTTCAGTGTTTATTTAATAACTCATTTAGATAGGTTTTATATTAAATAATAAAGAAATTATGAAAATTAGTAAATTGAAATTAAGATTACCACAATTTAGAAATAATAGGGAAAGTAAATTTATTCCTGATTAATGTTGCTTTATCACCGCCCTTTGACGGGTTAAATAGCTAATTCAATTAAAGCAGTAGAAGTTTTATTTGCTTTTCTGCTTTATAGTATTGCCTAATTCATATATGTATCTTGTCAGAAGAATTTCTCAGAGATAAACTAATCCTTGGAAAACAATTTTATTTTTTCTTTTTGAGACAGGGTCTCATTCTGTCAATCATGGTAGAGTGCAGTGGCATCATCATTGCTTCCTGTAAGCTCATCTTCCTGGACTCAAGCAATCCTGTTGTCTCAGGCTCCCGAGTAGCTAGGACTACAAACACGCAACTACAAAAATTGGCTAATTTTTAAAATTTTTTGCAGAGATGGGTCTTTCTGTGTTGTGCAGATTGTCAAAAACTTCTGGTCTCAAGCAATCCACCCTCTTCTTCCTCCCACAATTCTAGGGTTGTAGGCATAAACTACTGTGCCCAGCCTTTATATTGTCTTTTTGAAGAGACATCTGACAGCTTTTTTAAAGACATAATAACATCTAACACAATTTTTAAGAACAACAACAACAACAAAAAAAAACTGACGTTATTCTTAAGTGTGGTAATTAAGCACAGAAATAATATTAGATTAAAATCTTCTGGTTTCAAAGTCCTGGAAATTCAGCTGTTTCTTTTGTCTCAAATATATTATAGTTCCTGTATTATACTAGTCTGTTTTCAGGATTTAGAAACATGCCATTCTTAAGAGTGTGTGTGTGTATGTGAATAACATTTGAAAAGTGAATTTTAAATATACACACTTAAGATACACCTATGTGGGCGGCACCTGTGGCTCAGAGGGTGGAGTGCTGTCCCCATATACTGAGGGTGTCGTGTTCGAACTTGACCCCAGCTAAACTGCAACAAAAAAATACCCGGGCTTGTGGCAGGCACCTGTAGTCCCACCTGCTTGGGAGGCTGAGGCAAGAGAATCTCCTAAGCCCAGGAGTTAGAGGTTGCTGTGAACTGTTTGACACCACGGCACTCTACCAAGGGTGATAGAGTGAGACTGTCTCTATAAAAAAAAAAATAATAAAAAAAAATAAAAAAGTACACCTGTGTATTTAAAATATTTATGAATGGTTTGATAATTGTTGGGTTATTATGATGATAGACAATTGAACTCAATCCATTCTTCTCAAGTTGCTTTTAATTTAGCTGATTTTTCACTCTCTCCTTTGCTGTTTAGATGATTTGTAAGAGCTTACATTTTGTATGGAATATTTTTTGTGAAAAAACTATAACTTCAGGAAAAATATTTGTAGGCCTTCACCATTTTAAATAGATTAGCAGATTTTTTTACGCTAACATAACTATGTGGATAATATTTAAAACCTATTTTCTAAATATTAGCCCTATTATTCTGGAACAGATCAAGCTGAATAACCAGGTATGATTTGGGTAGGAGGGAAATGGTTTATTAGTAATTGCTCTGAAAGTGTGGAAGTATTTCTTTAGACATGGTTAAACTTTCGTTACATAATGTGTGTTCTGTGGGTATGTGTTAACAGTGATTATTTTAAAAAATCTGCAAATGATGTACCTTAAAGTACATTTATGTAAATAGTAATAACATATGGCATGGGTTTAATAATTTTCAATTTGCCACTAGTTTACAATTTTTTTTTTCTCTTAGTACCTTCAAATGTTATTAGTTCTGTTATAAAAAGAAGCAAATTATGTCAGGATCAGCCTAAATGACTTTTTAAAGTTATAAAGATAAGAGTGTTGCATGATTGGCAAATTGATACCAAATGACTCTCAAGAAAGATCACAGGGGAAGGGATTTTATGCCCTGGAGAACTCAGGTGCCTGCAGGTGTAAAGTACTGAGTTCTTCTGGGTTGTTCTCACAAAGTTAGTTCTTTCATACAATTCGTAGCTCAGTTACAGTTACAGAGATACAGAGTTACAGTTTCATATGGGAAAAGTTTTTAGCTTTTAGCAAGAAACAAAATCACAGAGAGTTAATGATTATATTTCTCAAGAAACCAGGGTGCTATTATTTGTTACATAGTCTCTTACTTCTGTTTCGTGCTTTCTTATCTTTGGAGTTCTTCTGCAGCTGTCCGCTGCATTCTCAGGACCATTTAAAAATGTAAGATTTATTTCTCTTTCCTCAATAATTACTGAGTTAATTTGTGTCTTTTGCTTTCTTCCCCTTTTTCTTTAAGGAACTTATCCAGATTTGACCAGGAATCTATGAAATATGATAGTTATTAAATAAACATTTCAATTTATGTTTCAAATTAGTTTATTCAACAAAATAAAAGAAAAACTCAAACGTTTCTGAATTCTATAACATCTAATTATGTTGGCAATTTCAAGAATAATTTTATTTTCATAAAATTTAAAAAAACACATAGGATCATGCTATCTATCTAATAGTGCTATATAAGAAACCAATTACTGAAAATAATTCATTTTATCCTGCTTCCAGTCTACACAAATAAGTAATATATGTGAACTTCAAGACATTATATTGTACAAACTTGAAATATAACTTTATCTCTAGAAAATATTATAATGTGAAAAAATTTATTTAGAAATAAATCTACATTATCTCAATAGCTGCTATACTTATAATATTCTACATTTTTAATCTTTCCATATATAAAAGAGTAGCTTTCTGATGATTAAGAATAAAGTTTATGATTTATTATGTCTTCTAAAATAAATTGAAAAAGGGAGAAACATAATTATCTTTAAAATTCCTTCCTAAAAGTAGAAATGCAGAAGAGAAGACTATTTCAATCTTAATTATACATATTGATTTTTCTTTGATTTAAAAAATTATAAGAAAGGAAATTCTATATCATCCATTCAATTACACTTCAGCAAGTCTGGGCCTTTAGAGCTGTTAGGACTAGTCCCCTCTTTTAACTTCCAAGCCTTAGCTCAGCAGATCCCCAACACTTTGCCAAACTTTGCCCTAGTTCAGTGATATGTAGACTGTGGGGTCATGGAAGGCTTTCAAAGAAGAAAACATACTTTATTCTCTCTATTTTAATGATGTCATTTTAAATTAAAGGTTAAATAAATTATCTTGAGCCAAATATAATCATTATATGACATCAGCCCTGCAAATAGAAGGTCATGACTCAAGTGGTTCTGGTTATTAAAACGATACCCCTTCCTTGGGAATAGAACATAAGAGTTTTATGATTGTTATGCCTTGGGTGCTCATTAAACCAGGCTCACTACTGAATGAACATATTAGTGAGATAACGCATCAGAATGTCTAGAGACTTGAAACCTATAGGGGAAATTATGTCAGTAAGGTTCAGACACATTACACTGCTAATTTAGGCTGAAAACTTTATAAAACGAATTTCTAGACAATCTTATCATAACTTAAAGCAAATGTGATGCATGTCATTTTCACTATTATTGAGAATAAATACGTCTACAAAAATGAAGGATTTTCTTGACTAGCTTTGAGTATTTTATAGAATTAAGTGAAATGATTACAACCTTACATAGCCTGGTTACAAGTGATTTAAGTAGCCTTCTCACGCCCTTTTATTTTCATTACGTCCATGTCACGTGTTTGAAGAAACACGTGCGGATTACCCATAAGAAGTACAAGCACAAAGGGGCAGGAAAGCAATCATTAAACTGGTGATGAATAAAAAATGCAATGTATAAATGAAATAACTCTTTAAACACGTGTTAACAGCCAATACCACTGCTGATAAATACTTTCGGATTTTAGTAAACATATTCAGAATGGATATGGAAATGGTATGATTTCCATCTCTGTATGGAAATCAGAAAGAATACATTTTATAGATCATTATGGTTCATGTTCAGTTAATGGTATTATGGTATAATTAGTGTCCATAGCAGTTCTTAAATTAATATATTGTAAAATTAAAGGGATTATTTAAGACAGAAGAATGAAACATATCTGTCCTGGCTATGGTTTAAAATAACCTCAATTTTCTAATGTCTTTGCCTCTAATAGAAGCTCTTAAAAGAGAAAGCAGGATATAATTTTGACTAGAACAGTCAGAAAAACTCTGGATTAAAACAAGTATTCTATAAATAATTTCATAAGGGCCCTTGGATTTTCAAGTCATGAAGTACTCTTGTTTACGTAAATTGTAGATGGCAAAAGTACATAATGCTAGTGAGTTGCTGGAAAGGATAGGGACAACTACCTCATAAGGACAGTGTGTTTCATAGGATACACATGACACCACGTGAATGGTTCTGTCCACTTAAAAAACAAAAGGGAGAGAGGCGTTCAATGCACTTTGAGTAGTAGTTTCAAATAATAATAATAAATTCAAAATATAGAACCTTTTCTTCAAGTGCAGTTTAAAGCAAGACCCCATCGTAAACAAAGTATAAAAGCAGGGATGATTAAAACAGGACAGGTACCCTGGAAATCAGCCCAGAATCTTTAGGAGAACCCTCCAGAGACCCCAAGCATTCAGCAGAACACGTGTGCATTTTAAATTATACAATGTTCAAACCAATAAAACTTAAAACATTTATCTAGTCTCATTCTTTTATTACACAAATGAGATATTAATGTTCATTCAATTTTTTGGTTGTTCAGGAGAAGTAGTTAGAAACTATGTCTTTTGAAGTGCGATCACAGGTGCTAAACCCATTCTCTTCTTAAAGTTTTGTTCAACTGGTCTCTATTTTAATAGCAGATAGTGTTTAAGTGGAGTTTTAAATGAAGGTATAAAAATAAGCCATTCTTCATTTCTTAAAGAATGTCTTGAAGTTAATAATGCCTCAAAATATGAATCTCCCTTACTTCCAGATATAATTTAAAAATTGTGTGAATGAGGGTTTCACAGGCTAGTCATTGAATGTTAATATTTCTAGACTTGATTGCAGTAATATTTTAGCAAGTTTGGTAATTGAAAGTTAAGCAGATTTACAAATTCAAAACACTTATTTTATACCTGGTTACTTTCAGGTACACATACCCACTTGGGTTATAACAATACTTTTTTTGTTAGTTATAGAAGGATACTTTTTATTTCAAATTGATATGAGGGTGCAAATTTTTAGATTATATTATTCTCACATCCAGGTTAAAATTCCAGTTGTAAAAGAGCCCCTCACCCAGGGCACGTTATATACCCTAACAGGTGTACACGTTAGGTGAGATCTCTCCCCATGCCCTCCCTCCTGTAGAAGGTATTTTTGAAGTGAATGTCTTAGAAAAAACTGCTTGGAATTTACTTTGTTCTAATGCCAAGGAAAGGAGGTGGGTTAATTTCCCTGCCTGTTCTGGTCAGCCTGTAAGGGGAGCAGAGATCTCATTATGTGTCTTCAAGGGCAAAGAGAGGCATAGTACAATCTGCAGCATATACGAAGAGAGATGGGCAAAGGAACGTAGCTGCTAAACTCTGTTTTTTCTTAGTTTCTGGATTTCATCTTAGAGAGGAGTGCGCATGTGCATATGTGTTTACACTGACCAGCTTTGGAATATGCAGAAGAAGTGCCTTGGGAGAGAAAGGGGTTGATTTAGACTGTATCCTAAGCAATGAAAACTGACCAGACAGAAGCTGGAGAGGGACCATTGGACCCCAAGGGGTTAACACGTATGCAATCGGCTGCTTGAAACATCCCTGCAAGTGAGGAGAGGTCCCCACATACCTACAGAACTATACTGTGAACAAATGAGCTCGCTGTAGAGATCTCCCGGTTCCAGGAAGCAGAGAGCTCTTTTGGGACATTACAAAGTAGACGAGATTTTAATTATTTTTACCTCTCTTGTCTACCGACCTCTAAATCCCAATTTTTTATCCAGGGGCAAAGGGGAAAGAGAAGAAATTTCACCACTAAGCAAGTTGAATGAAGTAGTGAGAGAAAATGAAGCAGTGAGAGAAAGTTAATTTGCTGTTATTAGAAAATTAGCCTCAGGATCCTGCTTTTCCGTGTACTGTTTTTGTTTGTTTGGGTTTTGCAGCAAGAGCAAAGGCATTTTATTGCCCCAAGCAAAGAGAACGTACCACTAACTCTCAAACTTGACCTACCACATGGCTTACTAGGGAGGAGTTTTAGAGGGATGGTATATTCCAGGAAAGCAGAAGTTGTAAGCAAAATGTAAATCAGTACATGGAAGTTCTACATTGGTTGGCCTCTGGCTGCAGCTCTCTCTAGGTCCTTCAGGAAGAAATTTAGAAATGAGCAGGGTGGTCAGCATTCAGTCCTCTTATCTGAGGTCTGGCACCTGGTAGGCGTTTCTGAAAAACAACTCAAGAACATATGTTAAGATGTTATCTTTTAGTTTCTGTAGGGAAGCAAAATACTTATGACTCTGGGTTCCTTGAGAGACTGTTGTTACTATACCTTGCCTATCAGGTTACTCATTTACTTTTTTTATAAATTCCAATTTTTTAGAGAAGTACAAGTGTTTTTGTTACATGGACACCTTGTACTTCTATAATACTTAAATTAGGGCTCTCAGAGCAGCTGGTCAATATTCATCAGAATATTGTTCATTATACCCAATAGATATGTTTTCGCCCCTCATCTCTCACTATCTCTCCTTTCTTGGTTTCCAGTGTCCCTTATATCTAGTGTTTTGGTTATTGATGTAAGAATTCGCCACTGGGGCTGACCACATACAACTGGAAACAATTAAGTATGGACTTCTAGCTGGGATGTAAATCTTCCCAGTTCTTTTCCACTAACACAATTCTCTGTGTGTGTATATATATATTTGTTTAAGACAGCCTGGTCATGCAGCAGGTTAGGAGAATGGACTCTAGAAGGAGTGTGCCTAGGGTCAAGTTCCAGCTGTACCATTTACCAGAGATTTGACCTCCAGCAATTTCGTTAACTTCTTGTTGCTTTAATTTGCTTATCTGTGAAATGGGTGTGTGAGTAGTATGTACCCCATAGGGTTCTTTGGAGAAATGAATGTGTTGCCTAATCCCCAGCATATGTAAACTTCCACAAAATTATTTCTTGTTGCTAATATAGTTATAAATGAGAAGAAGCTGGATATCTTGATACTGACAATGTTAGATCAAAGGTCATGAATATTTACACACAGTATTTATTAGATACTGTCAAAACTACTGTCTAAAAGCCCTTTTTCAAATCATTCTCTCTGGGTTTAAAAGAAAAAGCTATTTATAAATGGAGGCCATTGGAAAAGAAAGATCAGGAGAACCCGTTAGCAATGAATAACAGTTTAGAGAGTCAGCTGCTTAGAAAGTTATCTGGGAGAAATATACAGAACAGGTGGACTATACGACCTGTTTGCCCTCTGAAAATTGGTATTTGAAATGACCTGATTCTCAACATGAGAATTTTCAAAGTGACAAATTATGCTCATTTGGCTTGTAATGATGTTCTGATTATAGGCTATAAGACCCATGATGGATTTCCTTGACTTAATGTTCTCTAATTCTGCTGTGACCTTTCCATATTCCATCATGTAACAATGTTTTCAAAAACACTAAAAGTTTCCTAATTATATATGCAAGTATATATTTATTTTCTTAGGATAAACTTACATGCCAGCCTTTTTATGTGTGTCTTCATTCTTAAGAGATGACTATGCTTTAAACATTGTGACAAATGTTTTAAGTGTTGTCTGATTTCTCTTATCTTTGTAGGATTCATAAAGTTCTGCATGTATAGATAGGCCTGTAGGAGAGATACTGGCAATTATTTGTTTTCATTCATTTTATTTATTAACTTATTCTGCATATACTAATTATTTATTGAGTTTCTACTGTGCAGCATGGAATAAAGCCGGACACTGGTGATATAAATGTGAGTAAGACAGCTAAGGTCACTGTCCTCGTGATGCTTACAATGTAATGGGAGAAATGGGTCATCAATAATCTTATACTGAGGACTTGATGGCATAAGGAGGGAAGGGGCTAGATCACCTGGAGAGACTGAGGAGCGGAGTGCTACACTAAGCACAGGGGAAGAATCAAATGAGGATGAGAAAGAGAAGCAATTAAAGTGGGATGAAAATCCTAAGAGTGCTCCAAAACTAGGAGAAGAAGGGATTCTGTCTAAGGAAGACAGCAGTAAAGTCCAGGTCTGACGAAACAGGGAAGTGATCGGAATCTCAACAAAGCCTGTTCATTGCAGTGCTGGGGATCAAAACCAAGCTGGAAGTGGATTTAGGAGTGAATTTAAAAAAGAGGCGAGGCAGTGTAAATAAACATCACTTACAAAAAGTTTGGCTGAGCAGCAGAGAATTGTGAAGTTTTCTGGAGAATGACAACTGACGGGAAAGTTTTCAACCCCGAAGATAGGCAGGTAGGATGGCGCGACAGAATGTTCCCTGAAGGGCTGTGATGATGAAGAAACTCTGAGTGAGTAGGACGTGGCTCTAGCGTGGGAGGAACTCAAAATGAAATGACAGGTCGGGATCAGTGATATAAATCCAGTAACTGTTACATGTAAGAAGAGACTTGAAAGGCATTTCATTGTCCAGAGCACGGACATCAGAGTTCCATCGGCATGTGCTCTGGTCGCAGTGTGCACTGGGACAGAGGGACACAGCCGACAGAGCCACACCGCTTCAGGAAAACAGAAGAAATGTTTAACACCCTATAAATGATGGACTAGGCTTTTTTCTTCTTCAGATCAAACTTTCTATATAAAATACTTCGCTTTGAATTAAACAGATGTGATCTTAAGCCAAAGCTTCTGGTTCTGACTATGAAAGTTAACTAGAATGTTAAGCCAAAGCTTCTGGTTCTGACTATGAAAGTTAACTAGAATGTTGGTTCTAACCCCCCTCTCTTTATCTCAGGTTACCCCAATGGGAATATCTCTTTATCCATCATGTCTCGGTGACTGGGTGTCCGTAACACACTCTCAGCTTCCAAATAGGATGAATGTATATATTTTAGATAGACAATGCTGATATTTTATTCATTTTTTTCCCTCCTTAATAATTAAAATTTCCTATAGATATTGACCTGGTTAAGTCATGTTAAGAGGCAGGAAAGACAAAGATTTTTGCTGATTTATAGCAGAAAAATTAAATGCTGCCTGTCCTTGGAGTAATTCTAGCCATAACAATGAAAAAAAAAAGGAAATCACAAAGAACAGCTGAGTTTTCATTTTCATGACAAATAGTATCACAGTTCTATTTAAAAGTTCACCATACTGATAGTCTTCATTATTATTTCAACTGTAAGGGGAAATATAATTGTTACAATTAAATATTGACATAGAACTTAAAACATTTTTGCTAATATTGGTGGTACTTCTTTACTGAATTATATGTAACTGGTGTTACATTTCATTTTCTTATAAAAAGACCAAAAACAAGCCAAGCATGATGGCTCATGCCTGTAATCCTAGTACTCTGGAAGGCTGAGGAGGAAGGATTTCTTTAGCTCCGGAGTTCAAGACCAGCCCGAGCAAGAGTAAGATCTTGTCTCTTCTAAAAATTGAAAAAAGAAAAAAGCCACAGGTTGTCGTGGGCCCTTGTCCCAGCTACTGTGGAGGCTGAGACAGGAGGATCACTTGCAGCCAGGAGTTTAAGGTTGCTGTGAGTTAGGCTGGGGCAACAGAGTAAGAATCTGTCTCTACATAAACAAATAAATAAATAAATAAATAAACAAAACAAAAAATAAATAAACATTGAACAAAAAAGATAAAGAATAAAAATATGATACTAAAAGCCATCTACATTTAATTTTATAAATTGAGAGAGTTTCCTAATATATAATTTAGATCTTTCATAGGACAAATTCTGACCTGGATAAGCAGCTCTAATTTCTCTTTTATGAAAACCATATAGTAATTAGTATATGCCTTTTCATGTATTCATATTTTACTTTGCTCAGTGATCATTTCTCTAATTCTTTATCAGAGAGGCATTCTAGGTTAAAGTGACTTTTAAATATGAGAGGAGATATATAAATGGGTTTCTGATAATATTCTAAGACTTCAATTCAGCTCTTTATTAACTTATTTATTTCTCATAATGGGTAAGCAAATTTCTTATTACAGAGAAAATTGAGATAAACTTAAAGTTTAACTAGTCCAGGTGGTTTGTCCAGTAAGGGGCAAACCAAACATAATCACAGTTATTCCATCGTAAACTTAATACTTCTCTGCAGAATCCAATAGCAGTGGTAAATCTTTCTAGTAGCTGTGGTATTGCAAGTTTAAAAAATTAAAATTAATAAAGACACACATATGGTATATTCCAATAATGTATTTGTCTTTTTAATTATAAATATGTAATTGTCAGATAGAAGGTTGTATATTTTCAAAGTGTACAATGTGATGATTTGATATGTATTTATTTACGTTGTATAATGATTGCTGCAATCTAATTCACACATCTGTCACCCCTCGTGTTGCACATTAGATCCCCTGAACTTGTTCAGTTTGTACCTGAAAATTTATAACATTGGAGCATCATTTCCCACATTTCCTCTATGCAGAGCTCCTTGCAATCATCAATTTACTTTCTGCTTCCGTGAGGTTAAGATGTATAGATTCCACATATAGGTGTAGATTCCACCTATAAAGTCCTTATCTTTCTTTGTGTCCAGTTTCATGGATGTGATTGGTGATAAAGATAGGGGTAGCAGTGAGTTTAGGATGAAGGAATTAGTGTTACAGCAACCACTGAGTACACAGGAAGGGAGAAGTTAATAAACATATGCATTTATTTGTAATAGTCTGTTTCAGTAGGCAAACAAATACTACATGAAAGAAATAAATGCAAGTAATTATGTAAAATTATAAAAATGTAGGAAATATAACACTCAACATAGTCTCCTTATCTATGGAATACAAGAAAAAAATTAATTTGAATTTAAAATACACTATGTTTATGCCTTTCAGTGAAATTCTGCCCCCCCAAAATTAGGCTATTTATCTTATTCTTAAAGAGCTACACAGAAGTACACACATAGGAACATATATTCAGTAAAAAACAGATCCAAAAGATGAGTGAATATAAATTTTTTTTCTTTTTTCAAAATCACTGTTATTATTTTTGCTTCTATTATGACATGAAATCTGTTGCAAATCATTTCTGAACCATAAAACTCTAAAAATTCACATTAATATAATGGTGTTTTGTAGAATAAGCAAAAAACAAAGTATAAAATCTAAAAGATATGTTCTATTTTATGTGAAATGATAAGAAAATGAATAAATCACTCTGATATGCCTACGATAAACTGGTTCTTGAGCAGGATTTTGACAGCAGAGCAACACTGCAGGGTTCATTACTGTAGCTGAATGCACAACTCAGTGTGAAGGTGAAACGTTCCAGTTGGACGCCGTACTGTTTTCTCTATTTTGAACATTTAAAAGTGCCAAATCTAGGAAGTAAGTGACTGAGAGTTAAATAAGACTGTAATCTACACTTACCTTAAGTAGTTCTGATAGGGATGGAGACATTATGATGGGGATGATTAATATCTGAGTTTAAACGATTAAAATATCTGGAAACATATTTTATATTCTCCATCAACTTAAGCTGGTTCAGAGTGTGATGTTTTTGTGAACCTACTTTATCTAAATTCTAACCAAAACCCCTTTGGCATGCTTCAAATGCTATGGTGTAAAAGTAGAAGAGAGAAAACACCGCTAGTTCCCACCTTAAGAAAAAGGCTCCCTTCCGGTGTGGTAGCTCCAGCCTATAGTCCTAGCCTGCTGGGAAGCCAACACAGGGGAATTGCTGGAGACCAGTCTGAGCAAGAGTCAATCCCTCTCTCTACTAAACACTGGAAAAATTAGCTGGGGCATTGAAAGTGCCTATAGTCCTAGCTCCTCTGGAGGTTGAAGCAAGAGGATGGCTTGAACCCAAGATTTTGAGGTTACTATGAGCGATGATGATGCTACAGGGCTCTCACCCAGGGTAGGAAAAAAAAAAAAAAAAAAAAAAAAAGACACTTTTTGTTCCTGCTGATGGAAATTCAAACTCAGCTGTCAGCACTGTAGGTGTTGTTTCCGTTCGGAGAGGCCGTCTAGCCTGCAGTCATGTCTTTCCCGGTACTGACCATTACATCTGAGCAGGAGATTCCTGGGTGAGCCATTTCACCCCCATAGTTCCCCATGAGGACAGCTGAACCCAGAAGGCCCCATTTGCTGTCACCGCTAAATGTTACCTTCTCTCTAATTCTCCCTTCCTGCCTTCCTTTCTGTAGGGGTTGACTCCTGAGCATTAAATTTCTCCTGGAGTACACTACACAGACAATGCGTATTGTGACAGAAGGTATTTGGAGCTCATAAAAAATTTAGCATCTAGGGTCACATGACCAAATTCCGCAGGAGCCAAGTGAGCAAGCAGTTGAGTGAGTCAGAAGTATAAAACACCTAGTGTGGCAGTAGTATGGTGGAGGCCAGAAGTGGAAGAGTATATATTTCCTATAGAAAAACAAAATTCAGCCAAAATAAAATGTTATGAAGCAAACATAACATGAACTGGGGCCGAAGGGAAGACTCCCCGTTGCTAAATCTTCAAAGTATAAAGTCAGGTGTGAGGAGGAATAGAAATAAAGCAGAACTCAGGCTTGCAAATTTTAGATTCTGAATGCCATTTAACATTTTCTAACTACTAATAAAATAAGACGGTGCAAGGTCTATTGCACGTTGTTTGCACACTTTTCAATATGAGGGCAAGCTTTGTCAGCTCCCTTCCATCTCTGTGGCTGGAGTTAGCAGGATGGAGATGACTAGAGAAACTCGCAGTACTGAGCTTGCCACTGGGTGGTGTGGAAGGGAAGCTCCTGAACACAGTTAGCATGGACTGAAATGTCACTTGGGAAAACATCCCACCTTTGGTAACAAATGATTAAGTACGAATTTCGCCTCAACTGTTACTCTCTCTGACTGGGGATGTAATTGATTCTGTTCATACTTGGTCTTCTTCTCTGTTAAATTATGTTACTATCAATACTTCCCGGCCAACCACAATGGCTTACACCTGTAATCTTAGCATTCTGGGAGGCAAAGGTGGAGGACAGCTTGAGGCTAGGAATTTGAAGCCAGCTTGAGCAAGAGCAAGACTTTGTTTTTACTAAAAAAAAAAAAAAAAAAAAAAAAAAAAAAAAAAAAAAATTACCAAGGCATGGTGAGGGACACTTGTAGTTTTAAGTACTGAGGCAGGAGAATAGCGGGAGCCCAAGTTTGATGTTGTTGTGAGCTGGACTAATGCCATGGTAGACTTGCCTGGACAATGGACAGAGACTCTGTCTAACAAAACAGAACAAAACAAAACAAAACAAAAAAAACTTCCTACTTTATGTAGTTTATATCATACTTATAGAGCATCATGTAAATCAATGTATGTGAAAAAAGTTATGTGTATGTGTTTACATATGCATATGTATTAATTTTTCAGAGAGTTATCAAATGTTTCCCATCTTCCGAAAGAGAATCTACCATGTATATTCATTTAGAAGTCTGTCCTCTTTCAATTTTAATATGTTAAATAATTCAATCTAGCTTAATGCAATCAGCATTAATTTAAGTTTCTCTTTCACATTTGCTGTAAGTTACATTAATCATAGAGAATACAATGGAAACTGTGTTCTTTCAATTTGGCCAGAATGTATTTTACTGGAAAGAAAATGATATCAAAAACACATTGAATTAGCAGTTTCTTACTTTGAATAGAGAATAACCTTATAGGAAAATGAATTAAAATGCTTTGGAAGTTGAACGGAAAACTGCTGATTCATTTAGTAAAATCAAATGTTGGCCTTCCAGGGCTAGCAATGGAGGGGGAATCATTTTTAATCCTCTTATTTCTGTCCTCAAGATTCACTTTCTTCTCAAGGTCTGTTACTAATAACCACTGGTATAAAGATATGGGAAGAGTCAAAAACGCAGGTGTGTTCTCCAAGACTCCGGCCTAATATGGCTGTAAACTTCCCTGTGTTCCGCCCTGTGTTACAGACTATACTTTCCCCAAACCAACAGCACAGAACCTGGCACATATGAATACTTAATACATAACTTCTCAATGAATATAAATGTCACAGAGGAGAATGGAACATTAAAAAAAAAAAATTACCATCATCTCTGAGATAAAATTAATGCAAATTTAGGAAATTAACTCTCCCCACCAAGGATCTGAGTTGTTTGGTGAGACTCAATCTGAGGTCTCCAATTGATAAAGAATACTTATGTCCTGGTTTGCTAGCATAATGCTTCCAGAAGAAATAAAAATTTCCTTTTTTAAGACTTAAATATAGCCCAGATTTGGATACATTATATAATTACTCCACAATATAATGATATGCCCGTCCTGATTTATAGTTTATGATAATGCTTAGTCTCCCTTCACTCCCAAGGAGCATCTAATAAGTTCAGAATTTTCATCCAGGCCTGGAGAGGGATAGGCATACCCACCCCGCCTGGTCTAAGCTCGCTCTCCAACTCTGATTACCTAACTGAGAGCCTGTTCCTGTGAAAGTGAATAGTGACCTCATTCAGATGCTAGATCTTACAAACTTGGAGTGGCTTTATTGATGACCTTAACAGAAAACAAAAAAATAATAAAGTAAGATTAATATCTTCAGAGGGATACATATATACCACTTGATCGATTATTTTTAGTACAATAGAATAAAGTCTGTTTCAGATAGTTTATAAAAGCTTTATTAGATAAGTTTCATTGTCCTGTATAACTGGCTGAAATTCCCACAAAATGCTTATGTATGTGAGCTATTCATGTCATAGATTGGGTCTTTATTTGTCAAAATGATTCATAGTTATGGCCTGGTCCTTTGAGTACTATATAGCATTAATACAGTGGCTTATACCCTATAATTAATGATAATTGAAAAAAGAGGCTAAAACTCTAAGGTAATTCACAAGGTCTTAACTATATTCGTATATACATTAATTCAAGACAATTTTTTACAACTCCATTAAGACTTCACTCGAATTGTGAGGGGTTTCAAAAAAGAATACATCTCAATTTTTTTTTTTTTTTTTTTTTTTTTTTTTTTTTTTTTTTTTTTTTTATTCAAACTGATTTAGCCCGACAGGCAAAGTAAAGAGAAAAACAAAAAAAGTTAATT
>CAUYPK010093735.1:0-14819 GCA_963574355.1 Loris lydekkerianus | reverse complement strand
TCTGAAAGTAGAACACAAGTCACATTTCAGACAGAGGCTGTAAATATCTGGCATTTTCCTATTTGGTTTTGTGTTTTATTCTTTTTCTATTGTTGCTTTTACCATTGTATTTTCTTCTGGGCCTTTTTTGTAATGCCTTTGTATAGCTCATACTTCCTGCTGCCATATTTGATAATCTGTTTCATGCAGTTGCCAATATTCTTAACGGAAAAGAATCTGGTTTGTTGTTAAGTAAAATGGGAAGCTTGGCTCTTTGTTTTTTTGCAAGGGGAGGTAAAGAGTGTTTATTTAGTAATTACCTATCTTAAATCTTTCTGAGTTGGAAGAAGATTCCTATTCAGGGAATAGGAAAAATGGAAAAACGTAAGTTTGAATCAGTCCTTTCTAAATATTTTTATTCTTTTGTATAAATAAAATTTCACAGGCTTTGACTTCTCAAAAAAAAAAAAATAATAAGTTTGTCACATCAGTTAACACTTCCTTTACTAAAGATTTCTCTGTAGCATGTGATGATTTCTGATAGTATTTTACCCACAGTAGAACTTCTTTCAAAATTGGAGTCAGTTCTTTCAAAAACCTGCCATTGCTTTCTCAGGTAAATTTATGTAGTATTCTAAATCCTTTGTTGTCATTTTGACATCTTAACCAGGAGTAGATTCCTTCTCAATAAACCACTTCTTTGCTCACCTATGTAAAGCAACTTCTCATCTGTTTTATCAAGATATTGCAGCAATTCAGTAACATCTTCAGACTCAACTTCTAATTATAGTTCTCTTGCTGTTTCTACAACATCTGTAGTTTGCTTCAAGAATTGAAGTCTTGACCACTCAAAGACATCTATGAGAATTGTTATCAACTTCTTCCAAGCTCCTTTTAAGGTTGCTGTTTTCACACAATCACCAGTGTTATTGACACTGTTAATGACATTTTGAATATTGAATCTTTTCCAGAAGGTTTTTAATTGTCTTTGTCCAGATCCATCAAAGGAGTCTTTTGCCCTTTTATAGACTAATGAAATTTATTTTTTAAATAAGAGGTGAACGTTGAAATCATTCCTTGATCTGTGGACTGCAGAATGGAGTTGTGTTAAAGAAAACATTAACCTCCTTGTGTGTCTCCATCAGAACTTTTTGGTGACTAGGTGCTTTTTCAATGAGCAATAGTATTTTGAAAGGAATCTTTTCTTCTGAGCCCTAGGTCTCAACAGTAGGCTTAAAACTTCAGTAAATGGGCAGTGCTCATGGTTCAGTGGGTAGGATGCTGGCCACATATACCGAGACTGGCAGTTTCGAACCCGGCCTGGGCATGCTAAAAAAACAATGACAACTGCATCAACAACAACAATAAAAATAGCCGGGCATTGTGGTGGGCACCTGTAGTCCTGTCTACTTGGGAGGCTGAGGCAAGAGAATCACTTAAGCTCAAGACTTAGAGGTTGCTGTGAGCTTTGATGCCCTGGCACTCTACCAAGGGCACAAAGTGAGACTATCTCAATAACAAACAAACAACAAGAAAAGACATTCAGTAAACATGTAAATGCTATAAACAGATGTGCTCAAGTTTTGTCGTTCCATTTATAGAGCATGGGTAGGCAGGTAGATTTAGCATAATTTTTTTTTTTTTTTTTTTTAGAGACAGAGTCTTTCTTTGTTGTCCACAGTAGAGTGCCATGGAGTCACAGCTCACAGCAACCTCCAGTTCTTGGGCTTAGGCAGTTCTCTTGCCTCTGAGCCTCCTGAGTAGCTGGGACTACAGGTGCCCGCCACAACGCTTGGCTATTTTTTTGTTGCAGTTTGGCCGGGGCCAGGTTTGAACCTGCCACCCTTGATATGTGGGGCCAGCGCCCTACTCACTGAACCACAGGTGCTGCCCAGATTTAGCATAATTCTTAAGGGCCCTGGGATTTCTTACTATGGTAAGTGAATATTGGCTTCAACTTGAAATCACAAGCTGCATTACTTCCTAAAACAAGTCAGCCTATCTTCTGAAATTTTGAAGCCAGACATTGACTTCTTTTCTCTAACTATGAAAATCTGACATAACATCTTCCACTATAAGGCTGCTTTGTCTGCATTGAAAATCTGTTGTTTAATGTAACCCCTTTCATTAATTATCCTAGCTGGGTGTTCTGAGTAATTTGGTGTATCTTCTGTATCAGCACTTTCTGTTTCACCTTGCACTTTATTTTATAGAGAAGGCTTCTTTCCTGAATTCTCATGAGCTAGCCTCTGGTATCTTTACACTATTCTTCTGCAGCTTCTTTACTTCCCTTAGCCTTCACAGAAATAAAGAGAGTTAGGTCCTTCCTTTGGATTGGGCTTTGGCTTAAGGGAATGCTATGGCCAGTTTGAAGTTCTACCTGGACCACTAAAACTTTCTTCACATCAGCAACAAAACTTTCGCTTTATCATTCATAGGTTCAGTGAAGTAGCACTTTTATTTCCTTCAAGAGCTTAACCTTTGCATTCATAGCTTGGTTAACTGGTAGAATAAGCCTAACTCTTGTCCTAAAGTGAAAGATGTGCAACTCATTCACTTGAACACTTAGAGGTCATTGTAGGGTTATTAATTATCCTAATTTCAATATTGTGACTCAGGGAATAGGGAGGCCCAGGAAGAGGGAGAGAGACAGGGGAACAGTTGGTGGAGCAGTCAGAATACACAACATTTATCAGTTAAGTTTGCTGTCTTACTCAGGTGTGGTTTATGGTGCCCCAGAACAATTAACAAAGTAACATCAAAGATCACCATTACAGATCATTATGGCAGATGCATTACCAAAATGTGACGCAGAGACAAAAAGTGAGCATATATTGTTGAAAAACAACAACAACAACAACAACAACAAAAAACTGGGCACAGTGGCATATGCCTGTAGTCACAGCTAGGAGGATTGCTTGTGGTCTATAATACACCATATTGATTGGATGGTCCTAATGAGTTTGGCATCAATCTGGTGACCTCCAGGGAGCTGGAAACCACCAGATTGCCTAAGGAGGAGTGAACTGGCCCAGATTAAACTTCCTGTGCTGATTAATGAGATCAGGCCTGTGAATAGCCACTGCATTTCAGCCTTTTACCTCATCTTAAAAAAAAAGAAAGGGGGGGAAAGAAAAGGAAAAAATGGTATTGATTGCTTTGCTGAAACTGGGATTGTCACAGACCTTCAATTTGTAAAACTATAATATCTGCAAAGCTCAATAAAGTAAAACATAGTAAAACAATGTTTGCTTGTATTGCTTCAATTAAAAAAAGGAGAAGAAAGAAATATAAAATGGCCCAATGTGTAATTTTATTATTGAATGAACATGAATGGTTGATGGAGGCATTAAGTTTTTCCTTTGTTCATTTGTTTTGTTTACTTAATTTCTATCAAATCATAACTATATACATTTATGAGGTACAATGTAATGATTTGATATACAATGTGTTCATTTGTTTTATAGGGCTTTTACCTTTGCAGTCATCATCCTTTTATGGTAGCAGAACTGGATCGAAGGACTACTCATCTGGTGTCACTAACTTAGACAGGTAAACATTGGTTATGTGCCTTGTGAAAGACTTATGAAACTCTTATTTTCAGAATATTGCATGATTGAATAGGCTGTGCATTGTCCTATATGTGAATATACCAATTTAAAATAACAAAGTTGATGACAATTATAGAATCATAATATTTTAGGTAGAAAGTACTCTAGAAATGTTTTGGTTTGATCTCCCTCTTTTTTTTTTTTTTTAATTTTTTATCAGATGAGTAAACTAAGGTCTAGGAAGATTTGTCCTGAGACTAGTTTGTGACTGTCTGTGCTGTCAGGTTCTAGACCAATACATTTTCCATTATACTAAGTGATGAACATACTAATGTCTCTCCCCTGAGACATTTTCATGTTGTTTTTGTTGCCTATGTATTTGTTAAGAAAAATCATTAGCAAAGAAATTTTAAAAGTATATTAAAAAATCTAAGTATTTTAAAAATTCCTTCATGTAGCTAATAAGCACATGTGGTAGAAAATTAAAAAGATAAAGTATGTATGCAATGAAAAGGAAATCTGTTTCTCTTTCCTACTTCCTAGTTTTATTTGCCCGTTTTAGAAGTATCCACTGTTACCGATATTTTTCCAGGGTTATTCCCTGTATGGAAATATGTTTTGATAGTTTTTATCAAATGAGCATGTGGTAGGATTAAAAGTAGAGAATTAATAAAATATTAAACAATAAAAAGTATAGGAATGGAGAAGAGTACAGGGAAATTAAAACATTTGAAGTTCCTTTTCTTGTTTGAGAGGAAGCCACAGTTAAGTGGACACATTAAAAGGTACAAATGACTTCCATTCTGGACAAGATAACAGTAACGGGGATGGATTTTACCTTCCTTCTTGCAATAGCTAATAACCTAACAAAATATATGAAACAATGGTTCTCAAGACATTGGACATCAGGTAGTAAGGGACAGTGATCTATGAGAGATGGGAAACAAATGACTGTACAACTCACTTCTTGGAAAGTTCCCAAGCCACAGCACAAGATGGTGGAGGAAGGAGGGGGGGGGGACTAGGCAGAACCCTGTTCTCTTCCTGAGTTGAAGAAATGGAGCTGGTGTACTAGATGTGAAAGCTTCAGGGAGAAAAAAATTGCAGAGATCTCGAGAGAGTCTTTCAGGAGTTTTCAGTTGAGTGCTAATCAGCACATGTGGGTTAGGAAAGTAGTTACAGTTAGGGAAGGAACCACTCAGAATGATCTAAGGACACTTAGAGTTCAATGAGTTATGCGTAGTTTGTGTTCCTGACAACAGCAAACAAGTATACTTGTTAGGGAGAAGGAACTATCCCTTGAGTTATTGCTGCTGTGGTTCAACATAACAGATATTAAAAGTAAGACCCAAAAAAATGAAACTGTTGCCTGGTGACTTAACCAGGTAACATTGTAGAACAAAATTTAAGAATTTTCATAGATAGCAGAAATACAAATTATCTGTCAAGGTAAAAATCACTTGGCATCCAAGAAAACATTACTAGGCAAACAGGAAAAAAAAAATCCTTAAGGAGAAAAATCAAACACTGAATCAGAGATGACAAATTATAGAATTAGTAGATAAGGATATTAAGACAATTATTACAATAGTATTTCAGGGTGGTGCCTGTGGCTCAAAGGGATAGGGTGCCAGTCCCATATGCTGGAGGTGGTGGGTTTAAACCCAGCCTTGGCCAAAAAACCACAAAAAAAAAAAAAACAGTATTTCATCTTTTCAAAAAGATATAGGAAAGATTGACTACGTGGACTAGAGACATGGAAGAAACGTTGTTTAAAAATTAAAATTCTGGGGTGGTCCCTGTGGCTTATTGAATAGGGTGCCGGCGCCATATACGGAGGATGGCAGGGTCAAACCCAACCCCGGGCAAACTGCAACAACAACAACAACAACAACAAAAAAAAAAATAGCTGGGCATTGTGGTGGGCAGGTACCTGTAGTCCCAACTACTCAGGAGGCTGAGGCAAGAGAATCGCCTAAACCCAAGAGCTGGAGGTTGCTGTGAGCTGTGATGCAAGAGCAACAAAGTGAGACTCTGTCTCAAAAAAAAATAAAATAAATAAAATAAAATAAATAAATTCTGGAGATGAAACCTACAGTGTGATTTGAAAAATACATTGTATAGTATTAATAGCAGATTAGATATTGCAAAAGAATAGTGGATTTAAAGACAATAGAAACCATCTAGTATGAAGCAGAGGGTAAAAAAAGGCTAAGAAAAATTAGCAGAACATCAATCAGCTAAGGAGCAATTTAAGGTGACCAAATATATGTGTACTTTAGTGTCCCTAAAGGAAAGGAGAAAAAAGGTAGGACAGAAAAAAAATTTTGAAGTATAGATGGTCTTACACTTAAGATGGTTCAATGATTTTTTCACTTTCCGTCCTAAGCCAAACCATCATAAGTCTAGGTGTTCCTCCACTTAGGGTACGGATATGACACATCTTGTATCCTTCTCCTAAGAGGAGGAAAACCTGGACTTACAATGTTTAGTTTAGGATTTTTCAACTTTATTACGGGTTTTATTGGGTATTAAATTTATTTTTTACTTAATGGTATTTTCACCTTCGATAGGTTTATCGGGATATAATAGAGGATCATCTATAATGGCTCAAAGTTTTTCAAGTTTGATAAATACTATGAAACCACAGATGAAAGAAGCTTAATGAAACATAAAACTACAGCAAGTACGTTATGGTTAAAATGCATAGGACCAGGCTGGGTGCAGTAACTCAAACCTGTAATCCCAGCACTTTGGGAGGCCAAACCAGGAGGATCTCTTGAGGCTAGGAGTTTGAGATCAGCCTAGATAACACAATAAGACTCCCATCTCTGTCAAAAAAATTTCTTTTAAATTAATTGGCTGTAGCGGTGACATATGCCTGTGATCCTTGCTACTCAGGAGGCTAAGATAGAAGGATCACTTGAGTCCGGGAATTGGAGGCTACAGTGAGCTATGACTGGGCAACAGCATTGCAGCCTAGGTGACCTGACTCTAAAAAACAAAAAGAATAAACAAGTCCAAAAATGGCTTAAAATCAGTGATAAAGAGAAAGTCTTGAAGATGTTAGAGAAAAAAAAAGACGCATTAAGTATAGAGGAACAAAAATAAGGATGGACATTAGATTTCTCATTGGAAGCAATATAGGCTAGTAGACAATGGCACATCTTTTTATTTTTTTTTTGCAGAGACAGAATTTCACTTTATCGCCCACGGTAGAGTGCCATGGCATCACACAGCTCACAGCAACCTCCAACTCCTGGGTTTAAGCGATTCCCTTGCCTCAGCCTCCCGAGTAGCTGGGACTACAACGCCCGGCTATTTTTTTTGTTGCAGTTTGGCCGGGGCTGGGTTTGAACCCGCCACCCTTGGTATATATGGGGCCGGGGCCCTGCCCACTGAGCCACAGGCACCTCCTACAGTGGCACATCTTTTATTACAAGGAAGAAAATAATCACCCTTGAATTCTTTACCCAGATTTGAGAGGCATGATTTTAAGATGGTCAAGGGAGCCATCTTGATCTTTTTCCTATGATGTTACTCCTGTGATTAAATTAATCAGAAAGGGAGATATTTGAGTGAGGCCAGTCTAATCATGCCCTTTAAGAGTGGAGTGTTTTCTCTAATGATTGCAGAAGATGAATTTGGAGAATTTGAAACATGAAATAGACTCAGTGTACCATTGATGGCTTTGAGTGTGGAAGGGGCCACATGTCAGGGAAAACAGGTAGCCTCTAAATAGAATGACCCCTGGCTGATAACCTACAGGGAAATTAGACCTCAGTTTTTCAGCCACGAGGAACTGTATTCTGCCAATATCTTGAGTGAGCTTGAGAGTAAATTCTTCCCACCAACCTCCAAATTAGAGCCCTGTCCCAGCCAATTGAAACCTTGATTTCAGTCTGTGGAACCCTAAGCAAAGAATGCATCCGAACCTGTGTGGATTTCTGAACAGACTGATTGGTTTATAACACTCTCTTCTTTTCTTTTTGTGAGATAAGAGATGAGGTGGTACAAGCCACTACATTTATAGTAATTTGTTAGGTGGAAATAGAAAATTGATGTGTATTTTGGTACCTAGAAGTAAAGTGCAGTTATAACAAATACCTAAAACTGTGCAAGTAGCTTTGGCACTGAATAGTAATCAGAGTCTAGGGGATGTTTGAGAATTTTGAGGAGCATGATAAATTGCTTTGAAAGGCATGTTAGTAGAAATGTGGACATTGAGAACACTCTCTATGAATGCTCAGAAGAAAGTGAGGAATGTGCTTTTGGCAACTGGAGGAAGGGGACTCTTGTTATTTAGTGGCAGAAAGCATAATGGGATTGTCTCCTACAACAATAAGGATGACATTAGATTTCTCAATGGAAACACTACAAGCTAGCAGATAATGAAAATATTTTTCAAAACTTAAGTGAAATAAAGACTTTTTCAGTCACAGAAAAACAATAAAAATTTATATCACCATAAGAAATGTTAAAGTAAGTACATTACCGTATATACTTGAGTATAAGCCAAGTATTTTCGGCACAAAATTTGTGCCGAGTTCAGGTTTTTCGGCACAAATTTTGTGCTGGAAAAACTTGGCTTATACTCGAGTATATACAGTAAATGAAAGGAGAATAATACCAGATAAAAACCTATTTACATAAAGGACTGGAAAACAGAAGCAGCAGAAATGGTAACATGGGTAAATATAAAGATGTTTAAGTAATTAGAGAAAACATCCTTTTTCTAATTACTTAAACATCTTTAAAAGATTACTGTCTAAAGTAAAAATTATAAAAATGTCAGAGTAAAACTATTAACAAGGCTAGACACAGTGGCTAATGCTTGTAATACTAGCATTCTGGGAGGCCAAGGCAGTATGACATTAGATTTCTCATTGGAAACACTCGAGTCATTACTTAAGCTCAGGAATTTGAGACCAGCCCAAGCAAGAGCAAGCCCCTGTCTCTATTAAAATCAAAGAATGACAGGCAGCGCCTGTAGCTCAATGGGTAGGGCACCAGCTACATAACACTGAGGCTGGCGGGTTCAAACCCAGCCTGGGCCAGGTTAACAACAATGACAACTGCAACAAAAAAATAGCTGGGCATTGTAGCAGCCACCTGCAGTCCCAGCTACTTGGGAGGCTGAGGCAACAGAATCACTTAAGCCCAAGAGTTTGAGGTTGCTGTGAGCTGTGATGCAACAGCGCTGTACTGAGGGTGACATAGTGAGACTGTCTCAATAAATAAATAAAGTATGACAAAAAGAACATAAGGAGTGGGAAGGGAGAAATGAAGTAAACTCTTGTCATGTTTGTACACTAATATCCTACCACAATTTTTAAAATAAGCAGTTTTAGCTAATAAGACAGAAAGGTAATAAAATTGAATTATAAGAAAAAAGTCAAAAAGCAGAGAAAAAGAAAAAGGGGAATCAAGAACCAAATAACAGGGTGCCACCTGAGGCTCAGTGAGTAGGGTGCTGGCCCCATATACCAAGGGTGGCAGGTTTGAACCCAGCCCCGGCCAAACTGCAGCAGCAACAACAAAACAAAATAGCCAGGCGTGTGGCGGGCTCCTGTAGTCCCAGCTGCTCGGGAGGCTGAGGAAAGAGAATCACCTAAGCCCAAGAGCTGGAGGTTGCTGTGAGCTGTGACACCATGGCACTCTACCGAGGGTGACAAAATGAAACTCTGTCTCTTAAAAAAAAAAAAAAAAAGTGTTTTCGGTCTTTTTGATCTCATGGCACACTTGAAACACTTGAACCTATAAACTCTGTGGAACACTTAAATTATATTGATCAAAAAAAAAAGTACAAAGAGAATATATTCATTGTGCTTTGAACTTCTTTTGAAAATAACTTAATTAACTATCTTTAAAATTTTTCGGGGCATACCAAAGATCCTCTGAAAGCAAAACAGTTAAAAATCACTCACTTAGAATAAGGAATATTAAAGTTGTAAAGCCCTTTGACACACAGAAGTTTTATATTTTGAAGTCCAGTGTGTCTTTTGTTGCTTATGATTTTGGTGTCACATCTAAGAATTCATTGCCAGTCAAGGTCAAGACAATTTACCCACATACTTCAGATTTGGGGGATTTTAGGATGTTTATATTATATTCATCAGTTGAGCATCCCTAATCCCAAAATCCAAAATGTTCCAATGAGTATTTCTATTGAGTGTCATGTCAGTGTTGAAAAAGTTTTGAATTTTGGAACATTTTTGTTTTGGCATTTTCAGATTAGGAATACTCAGCCTTTATTAAGAAAGTGAAAAGCCAGCCTATAGCATGGGAGGAAATATGTAACTCAGAACCCAATAACAAAAAGATAACTGAGTTTTAAAATGGGGGTGGTAGTTCATGCCTGTAAACCTGGGAGGCTAAGGTGGGTGGAGTGCCTTAGCAGGAGTGAGACCCCCATCAATAAAACATAATAGCCCAGCATTGTGGTGGGCACCTGTAGTCCCAGCTACCAAGGGTAACAAAATGAGACTCTGTTTCAAAAAATAAAAATAAAAAAGGACAGAGGATCTGAATAGACATTTCTCCAAAGAGAAATCCTGTATAAATAGCCAACAAGTGTGCGAAGATGTATTTTAATCCTTTAGGGAATGCAAATTAATGAGATGCCACTCCACATTCACTGGCTATCGTGTGTGTATGTGTGTGTGTGTGTGTGTGTGTGTGTGTAAAAAAAGATGTTGGCAGGATGTAAAGAAATTGGAACACTTGTACATTGCTGGTGGGAATTGGGATCATAAGGTGATTCAATGATTCCTGGAATAGTTTGGTGGTTTCTCAAAAAGTTAAACATACAGTTACCATATGACCCAGCAATTTGGCTCATATATATATCCAAAAGAATAGAATACAGACATTCAAATAAGTACTTATACGTGAACATTAATAACATCACTGTTCACAGTGGCAAAAAATAAGAGCAACCAAATGTCTATCAACTGATGAATAGATAAACAAATTATTGTATATACATTCAAAGAAATACTATTCAACTATTAAAAGGGAATGAGCTACTGATACCATGCTATGATGTGGGTGAAGCTTGAAAATATGCCAAGTGAAAGAAGCCGAACACAAATATCTACATATTATATGACTTTATTCTTAGGAAACTCCAGAATCTATAGAGTTAGAAGGTAGATAGTGATTGCTATGACTCCGGTAAGGTGTGGGAGGATATGAGTTGGCATTGGTTAATGGATATGGGTTTCTTTTTGAGGTGTTGGAAAATGTTCTAAGGGCGGCACCTGTGGCTCAGTGACTAGGGCGCCAGCCCCAGCTAAGCTGCAACAAAAAATAGCTGGGCGTTGTGGTGGGTGCCTGTAGTCCCAGCTACTTGGGAGGCTAAGGCAAGAGAATCGTCTAAGCCCAAGAGCTGGAGGTTGCTGTGAGCTGTGATGCAACAGCACTCTACTGAGGGTGACAAAGTGAGACTCTGTCTCTTAAAAAAAAGAAAATTGTTCTAAAATTGACTAATGTGATGGTTTAACAACTCTTAATGCACTAAAAACCACTGAATTATACACTCTAAATAGGTACATTGTATGATATGTGAATTGTATCTTTGTAAAGCCGTTTCAGAAAAACATCAAGTAAAGTATCTTTACTTGCATCTAAAAAAGTTGGAAAACAGTTTAAGTGAATCAAGAAGTATAAACACTTGACATTAATAAGAAATCACTTAATTTTTTTTAATATGTGATTTTTTTGGTTATGTTTTTAAAGAAAGGATTTTTCTTAGGAATGTATACTATTATGTTGTGAATAAAATACTTTGTTTTTGATTCTCTATAAAATAATGTAGGGTAGGTATATAGATGAAACAAGATTAGCCACATGTTGATTACCAGTTAAATCCTTAAATGAAATGGGTTATTTTCTCTTTTATTTTTATTTATTTATTTATTTATTTGAGACAGAGTCTCACTCCTTTGCCCCAGGTAGAGTACTATGGCACCATAGCTCACAGCAACCTCGAACACGTGGGCTCAAGCTATCCTCTTGCTTCAACCTCCCCAGTAGTTGGGACTACAGACGACTGCCACAATGCCTGGCTAGTTTTTTTTTTAGTAGAGACAAGGGTCTGACTTTTGCTCAGGGTGGTCTCAAGCTCATGAGCTCAAGCGACCCTCCCACCTTGGCCTCCAAAAGTGCTAGAAATTATAGGCATGAGCCACTGTGCCAAGCCAGAAATGGGTAATTTTAATAGAAAATATTGTCTTCCCATTGGACTCAAGAAAAGAATATAACTTTTAAAGAAATTTGAGAATTCAAATTCTTTCCCCCTTACTTCTTATGAGAATACCAAACCGAGAAGATTTGGGGGGTAGTTTTAACCAAATCATCATGGGGAAATAGGAAAATCTACACAACTAATTTAGAAATTTAATAAGACCTTGTAACAGCAGTATAGGAAGAGAAAAATATAAATCATTTTTCACATATGAACATAGAAAAATTCAAAATAAAATAAGTGAAAGTGAATAGTTTGGAATAGTTTGGTGGTTTCTCAAAAAGTTAAACATACAGTTACCATATGACCCCGCAATTTGGTTGAATCCAATAGTGTATTATACATGATACTCAATAACTGAGTAGGGTATATCCCAGAAGTGTAAAGTTAACATTCGACTTAATCCAAAAATCTGAAATTCAGAATGCTCAAAACCACTTTGGACTGTAATAGATTTTTAAAATAAGCATTTGATACTCATTTATGGGCTCAGTGCTTGTAGCACAGTGGTTATGGCACCAGCCACATACACTGATGCTGGAGGGTTCTAACCCAACCTGGACCAGCTAAGTAACAATGACAACTGCAGCAACAACAACAACAAAACAAAAAGTTATCCATTTATGATACCTAATTTTAGCCTACTAGAAACAGGATTTTGTCATTAGTTAAATAAAAAGTCATCTACCCCAAACTTAAATGACATTACAATTAATCGTGAAACTTTGACAAGCATTTCCTTTTTTTTTCTTTTAAAGGAAAGGCTGGATCTCAAGCTGTTGCCCTGGGTAAAGTGCCATGGCATCATCATAGCTCACAGCAACCTCCAACTCTTGGGTTCAAGTGATCTTCTTGCCTCAGTTTTTCTATTTTTGGTAGAGATGGGGTCTTACTCTTGCTCAGGTTGGCCTCAAATTCCTGAGCTCAAGCAATCCACCGGCCTCGCCTCCCTTTGAAAATACTTCTCAAAGTTTCACTGTTAATTGTAATGATTAATTGTAATCCTCGCCTCCCAGAGTGCTAGGATTATAGGCAGAAGCCATTGCGCCTGCCCCTAAGAAGTATTTTTATCAGAGTCAAGAACAGGATGACATTATCATGAAGTTCATAGCCAATGTAAATAAGACAACAACATGAAATAAAAAGGTTTGAGGATTGGAAAAGGAAAAACAGAATTGTCATAATTTATAGACAGTATAATTTATTAAATATAAAATACTAAGAAGTATCAGAAATTATTAGAACAAATAAAAGTGCTCAATAAGGTTCCTATAAGACAAGATCAACTTACAAAATGAGTCTTCCTAAATTGAGCAATAATAAAGTTTTAAATGTAACAGAAAAGAACATACAATTTAAGTACTCCCTAATTCAAAAATCTGAAATTCAAAATGCTCTAATGAGTATGACCTTTTATACATAATGCTGGTTTTGTTGTTGTTATTGTTGTTTCTTTTTCTTTTTGAGACAGTCTCACTTTGTCTCCTTGGGTAGAGTGCTACAGCATCATAGCTTATAGCAGCCTCCAACTCCTGGGTTCCAGCCGATGATGCTCTGGACTCAACCTCTGTAGTAGCTGAGACTACAGGTGCTTACTAATGCCTGGCTAGTTTTTCTATTTTTAGTAGAGATGGGGTCTTACCCTTGCTCAAGCTGGCCTTGAACTCCTGAGCTCAGGAGATCCACCCACCTCAGCCTCCCAGAGTGCTGGAATTATAGGCATGAGCCGCTATGCCGGCTCAAAAATTTTCTAATTTTGGAAGATTTAGGATTTCAGGTTTATGGATGAGGGATGCTGAACTATAAGTATAATGCAAATACAGTATTCTAAAAATCCAAAACACTTCTGGTCACAAGCATTTCAGATAAGGCATACTTTTAACCTGTACTGTTTACAGGAGCTACAAAATCAACAGGTTTATAGGAATAAACCTAATAAAATGTGTCGTATCTTTATAGAGAAAAGGATAAAAACTTACTGAGAGACATAAAGGAAGAAAGACTTGGGTGAATTCTTAGACATTTTGTGTGGATGGAAAAAGCAAAGGATAACATTTATTCCCAAATTAATATACCAAATTGAAGATGGCTCCTGCTGAAGTCTCAAAAAATATGGCTAGGCACAGTGGTTTATGCCTGTAATCCTGGTACTCTGGGAGGTGAAGGTGGGTGGATTGCCTGAGCTCACAAGTTTGAGACCAGCCTGAGTCAAAGTGAGACCTTATATCTAAAAATAGCTGGGTTTTGTGGCGGGTACCTGTATTCCCAGCGACTTGGGAGGCTGAGGCAAGAAAATTACTGAAGCCCAAGAGTTTGAGGTTGCTGGAAGCTGTGACACCACGGCACTCTACCGAGGGGGACATAATGAGTCTCTGTCTCAAAAACAAAAAAAGTACTTTATACAGGAACCAGAGAAAATGAATCTGAACTCTGTTTCATCTAAGATCAAGGCAAATTTGAGAAATAAACTTATAGGTTCAGCATCCATAGCTCAGTGGTTAGTGTGCTGGCCACATACACCAAGGCTGGTGGGTTCGAACCCAGCCCTGGCCTGCTAAAAACAATAATGACAACTACAACAAAAAATAGTCGGGCATGTTGGAGGGAGCCTGTAGTCCCAGCTACTTGGGAGGCTGAGGCAAGAGAATTGCTTAGGCCCAAGAGTTTGCGGTTGCTGTGAGCTGTGACACCACGCACTCTACTGAAGGTGATATAGTGAGGCTCTGTCTCAAAAAAGAATAAACTTACAAGAATAGCCAAGATACCATATATACTCGAGTATAAGCTGAGTTTTTGTGCCGAAAATTTGTGCCGAAAAACCCGAACTCTGCTTATTCTCGGGTAATAGAGGTTATTTGATTCGGTGCGCGTGCACCTAATCAAATGCACATAGTCTCCAGTCGTCTTCTGCCGTCTGCTTGAGGGGGTGGTGCTTCAGCTCAGTCCACAAGTCGTGGCTGAGCTGAAGAGGTAGGCGGCTGAACTGAACTGTATTCCACTGAACTATTTAATGCACAATATTTAATGGCACATTTAATTAA
>CAUYPK010093734.1:0-77252 GCA_963574355.1 Loris lydekkerianus | reverse complement strand
GGAAACAGCCTGTGTAAGAGCAAGAATGCTGGTCTAGAAGGCAGGAATCCTGGGTTCTAATCCTTGTTCTCCCATCAACACGTTACCCAGAAATACAAATGGCTTCATCACAAACAAGATATTTATCTTTTTAAGGATAATGCATTTACACAGATATCTATTACTACAATACTTACAGAGTGGAAAGCCTTCCAAAACATCAGTATGGTAGGATATAGTTGGTGGTATCCTTGATCATAATTGAATTCTTGAGAGAAAGAGAAATTTTTTTTTTTTTTTTTTTTTGAGGAGGAATATATAAAATTTATTTGGAAAAATTACTGTGTCACTTGAGGTATCACCTACGTGTTCAAATTGTTTCCAGTCATAATTAGTATTTTCTTTTTTTTTTTTTTTAGGGTGATTTATTTATGCAAAATTATCACTGGATTTTGATAGGGATTACATTGAATCCACAGATCACTTTGGATAATATAGACATCTTAACAATACTGTCTTCCAATTAATGAACATGGATTTGTGACTTTTAAAATTTCCATCAACAATGCTTTACAGTTTTCAGTATGTCAGTCTTTCATATCCATGGTTAAATTGATTCCCAAGTATTTTATACTTTTTTAAATTAATATTAGAACATAGCTGTGTACATTAATGCAATTATGGGACACCATACACTGGTTTTATAAACAGTTTGACACATTTTCATCACACTGGTTAACATAGCCTTCCTGGCATTTTCTTAGTTATTGTGTTAAGACAATTATATTCTGCATTTACTAAGTTTCACATGTGCCCTTGTAAAATACACCACAAGTGTAATCCCACCAATTGCCCTCCCTCTGTCCATCCTACCCCCCTCCTTCTCCTCTCTCTACCCCTTCCCCATATACTTAGGTTAAAACTGGGAAAGCCATAAATTCGTTTCATAGTAAGGCTGCAGAAGCACACTGGATACTCTTTCTTCCATTGTTGAGACACTTTACTAAGAAGAATATGTTCCAGCTCCATCCATGTAAACATGAAAGAGGTAAAGTCTCCATCTTTCTTTAAGGCTGCATAATATTCCATGGTGTACATATACCACAATTTATTGATCCATTTGTGGATTGATGGGCACGTGGGCTTTTTCCATGACTTAGCAATTGAGAATAGGGCTGCAATAAACATTCTGGTACAAATATCTTTGTTATAATGTGATTTTTGGTCTTCCTCTACCTAGTAGAGGAATTATAGGATTGAATGGCAGATCTATTTTTGGATCTTTAAGTGTTCTCCAAACATCTTTCCAAAAGGAATGTATTAATTTGCATTCCCACCAGCAGTGTAGAAGTGTTCCCCTTTTCCCACATCCACGCCAACATCTCTGGTCTTGGGATTTTGTGATATGGGCTAATCTTACACAGAGGCTTTTTTTAATGAATACATTCTCTCCTCTCCAATCAGTCCCTCTCCAACACGCCTCGATGTCTAGGACAGAAGCAGCTGGGGAATGGCAGCTGAGGAACGTACCCCACTGTCCCTGCCTTGCTTAGAAGGGTGTGAATGCCCTTCAAGGGGTGCAGCCAGAGCCCCCTGACAACAACTGTGCCAGAAGAACCAGATGAAGAGAAAGGACCTCAAGAAACCAGCTCCCCGTCACAAGGAAGGAAGATGAGACGTGGGTGGGAGCTACTTAATGGTGTGAGTTCATTTTCCACACAAAGCAAACTTGGAAAATGTTGAAACTAATCTATACCTTTACATTTCTCAAGCACCTGAAGTAAGTTGACAGCTTGGGCAGTGAACATCCCCTCCTTGCTCCTGAGCCGCCTCCCCGCAGGCCAGGCCCAGCCTCGGTCACCAGCAGCACGGTGGTGCCTATGCAGACACTGCCCTGCCCGGGCCAGCACCGCTCAGCAGAGCACAGTGTTTTCACATGTCACCTGCTTCCTTACTTAGGAGGAAATCGCATTTTGCTGACTCCAAAGGTGGTTTTCTTAGATCAAAGTTAAGAACAGGGCAGTCTCTGGCAGGACTTTCCCAGTGTACCTAGAACATGTCAGGGCAGGAAGGTCCGGAGAACACACGGCTGCTCTGTGTCCCACAGGGAGGGAGCTCAGGCTTGTGAAAGGATCTCGTTGGAGGTGCACAGTGGTGACTCCTTGGATCAGATGACCTTTTATTTTTTTATTTTTTATTTTTATTTATTCTTTTGAGACAGTCTCAAGCTGTCGCCCTGGGTAGAGTGCTCTGGTGTCACAGCTCACAGCAACCTCAAACTCTTGGGCTTAAGCGATTCTCTTGCCTTTGCCTCCCAAGTAGCTGGGACTACAGGCGCCCGCCACAACACCTGGCTATTTTGTTGTTGTTGTTATTGTTGTTTTAGCTGGCCTGGGCCAGGTTCAAACCCACCAGCTCTGGTGTACCTGGCTGCGCCCTAGCCTCTTGAGCTATAAGTGCCAAGCCAATGACATTTTATTTTATTTTTTGAGACAGAGTCTCACTCTGTCACCCTGGATAGATTGCCCTGTAATCATAGCTCACAGCAACCTCAAACTCTTGGGCTTGAGCAATCCTCTTGCCTCAGCCTCCCAAGTAGCCCGGGCTACAGGCGCCTGTCCCAATGCCTGGCTAGTTTTTCTGTTTTTAGTACGGATGGGGTCTCATCCTTGCTCAGGCTGGTCTGAAGTCCTGAGCTCCAGGGATCTACCTCCCTCAGCCTTGGAGAGCGGGGAGGTGTAAGCCACTGTGCCCAGCCCAGATGACCTTTTAAACCAACATTTTTTGGAAACAGTCCCTACTGACCTTGCTGGTGACACAACTGCTCTTGACTCTGATAAATGGGAGTGAAGAGACAAAGTGATCGCTGGACGCAGAACAGAACACAGAGGGTCAGAGGCCGGCCTTCTGAGAAGTGCGTGGGGGCATGCTTTCTCAATCTCCAGGCCATTCTCTTTCTTTGGAACTTGAGTGCTGCACTTTCCCTCATCACCACCCTCATGTTGGCATTTCTCTGGCTTTTAAGGGCCAGAAGGGCAGCTCTTAGCAATTCAATACCCCCAACAAGTGATTAGTGCAGTGGTTCTGGCTAGGGGTAGGTGGGGAAGAGAAAGTTGTATTTGGAGAAGTTCCCGATGCTAATCTAGCCCTACCTGAGCAGGTTTAATGAATAACTTCATGAACACACTGCCCTAAGATATAATGAGCTCACACACTACGTGGGTTGATAATAATGAAAATAATTTCCATGTATTCAGTAAGTACCTCTATGTGCCAGGCACAAAACTAGGAGCTTTGCAAATATTCTCTATTTATTATAATCCTGGGAGGTGGGTATTTTCATACTGACTTATCTGGTACATAGGCTTCCAATATTTGGTGAGCGAATGGAGTAAACTAATTAAGCTCGCCCGTCCTCTCCTAAAGAAACCAACATTAGGGTTCAAGTACTTACAGCCGGACATCACACTTTTAACGTTTATGTCTCAGTTTATTCAACCCTCTCGTAGTAATTCTATGAGGGAGATGTTGCAATTTTGCTTTATATATTCCATATCTATTTTTCTGTTTGGAAACAGAGGTGAAGAGAGATGAAGTAATCTGTGCAAAGTCCCCTAAATGGGGGAGAAGCAATTCAAACTCAGATCGGTCTGCCTCAAAGTCTGCATTCTTCCCACTCTGTCGCACTGCTGGGAAAATGGACATATGGACCCAGATCCAACAAAGGGGACAGTGTGGGAAGACAGAACTTCGTAAGATGTGGGCTACTGTCTCCTGGAAGCAAGGAAAGGCTGGAGAAGGAAGCACGGGGCTTGGGAACATTAATACCTGTAAAAGGTGAGAGCCCAATCTTCTCAGGACCCGAATGTTCCTCAACCTTCTGCCCCTATGAGCACAGGCCTGTTTCCCATGTTGCCCAAAAGGTGGGGGAGATCCACATATAGTCAAAAGGTAAGCCGGGGCGGCTCACATGGACACGCTGGTAACGTGACACGTCAGTCTCAGGATCCAGGTGAGGTTTGGAAGGGCAGAGGGATCTTGTCATCCTGTAACTGTGTAACGCTGGTTGGAGCCTTCAAGCCCTCTGGACCCTGGATTCTGAGGGAAGGTGTTCCACGATCTCTAAAGTTCTGGGGTGCTGAGTCCCTACCCAGTGGAAGGAGTGCCCTAGTGGATTGGTGAAGACCTGGGTTCAAATCCTGCCGTAGGCGGCACGTGGATTCCCCTTGCTTTGTGTTCCCATGGGCAGGGACTTCCTTTGGCTAATGCCACTTATTTGTTTCCAGGGTAGGAGGCTAACTTAAGGACGGGGTGACCTCATTCTCTTTTGGGGTCCACCTGTTACCAAGAACACCCCTTCTCAGCTCCACAGGAAGGTCTCCTTTGTTGGTGGGGGCTGGTAGAGAGGGAGTTGGTATTTCTGATTCAGGGGTAAAATTTTAACAAGCCTGTTTGCCTATAACTGATCATGTAGCAGATTTTCCAATCAGATCATCTGGTGTTCAAAGGTGATATATATATATATTTTTTTCAATGGTGATATTTTTAATTTCATTTGCCTGACTCTCCCATCTCTCCACTGTTCAGAACTTGGGCAAGAAAAACAGAATGACTTATTTGGCTTCAAAAATCTCAATAGTCAGCTCTGTTACTTTCCTCCTATCTAACCCACGGCAGTTTGTCACTTAACCTCTCAGAACCTAAGTATTATCTGTTTCTAAAAAAGATAATAGTGGGGCGGTGCCTGTGGCTCAAAGGAGTAGGGCACTGGCCTCATATGCTGGAGGTGGTGGGTTCAAACCCAGCCCCGGTCAAAAACTGCAGGAAAAAAAAAAAAAAAAAAAAAAAAAAGATAATAGTGGCTGGGTGCAGTGCTCACACCTGTGATCCTAGCTCTCTGGGAGGCGGGGGTGGGTAGATTCCCTGAGCTCAAGAGTTTGAGATCAATCTGAATAAGAGGGAGACCTGTCTCTACTGAGAATAGAAAAACAAGTAGGATGTTGTGGGGGTTGCCTGCCTACTCGGGAGGCTGAAGCAAGAGGATCACTGGAGCCCAAGAGTTTGAGGTGACTGTGAGCTATGACCCCACAGCACTTTCTACCCAGGGTGACAGAGTGACACTCTATCTCAGAATAAATAAATAAGTAAAATAAAAAAGATAATAGGATAGCTCTCACGGGGTGATTTGTGAAGATACAGGTAGTTGACACACAGAAAGGAGTACAGTGCCTGGCATATAGTAAGTGACCAAGGAAGGGGACGTCTTGTCTTTAGGAGCTGTGCACGGTGGAGGAAGTCAAGGGAATTAATTGCTGAACACACAGTTGTCTCTCAGGAGAGTTTCCTGATTACCTAAGCACCCCTTTATAACTTTCCTCCTTTTCCTATAGCAGTGTGGTCATTCATTAGGCAAAAATTAATTTCCTTTCCCAGAGGACATAAGAATCTCAAGTGGGGAAGGACTCCAGAGTCCGATCTCTGATGGCAGCTGCTCAGGGGGCCTCACCCCAGAGGACTGAGGGGGTGCTAAGGCCTGCTTGGGGAAAAGGGCTTGGGGCCTCACCCTCCAGGCCCTGACCCTGCAGCATGCCCACAGCAGGTGGGAGCTGGGCTCCGGAGAGGCTGCTCCCAGGAAAGCCACAAAAGCCATGGCCACATGCCCAGTGCCTTCTGAACCACGCACCAGGAAACATGAGGACTCAGTTTGTTTTCTCCCAGACAGCCTGGGGCCTCTGACAAATAGGTGTCTCAATTCCTTTCTATCTAAAGCCAGGGCAGTAGCATTTGCCATGAAACAGCTGGGTGTGGGGATTACCAGAGTCTATAAATGAGTTTTAATGCAAACTATCATATGGACACATGTGGGTTTCCTCCTAAAACACGCACACGTGAGGGATCTTCTCTAGAGGTCTCACCATCAGCTGGCTGCCTGGAATAGCTCAAAACCAGCTGGCAGGATTCAGAACCACGGCTGTCACTGACAGGATGGGTGGCTGGCTACCTGCGATGGCCATATCAGCTACTGAAAGAACTGTTTCTTCTTAAGAACCTTGACATTTTCATAATTGAGTTAGAGAAATTGCAATATACCCTTTTTTTTTTTTTTCCCTGAGTTGTACATGCTGCCCTGGGAGAGGAGTCACTGGAGATGTGCCAGCTGGCTTGGGATGAACCAAAACCTGCCACAGAGAAGTCACCAAGTGCTCTTGCTATTGATGGGCTACAAGAAAGAGTATCATTGAAACAGAGCGAGCTGCGAGGAAGGGGTGTTTTTGAGATATTACAAAGTCAAGTCTACCACAAAGCCTTAGAAGACAGAGTCCAACATTATGTTCACTGGAAAGACAAGTCCTGGCAGGCAGGGCAGGCTGGGGAAGGGAGCCAGGTGGACAGGTTTTTCTCTGCACTGGACTCCATGACATCATACAGGTCCTCCCCTGGTTCTTACGCATAAGGCAGGGCCCATGCCTATAGTCCTAGCACTCTGGCAGACAGAGAAGGCGGGGAATACAGCTGAGCTCAGGAGTTTGAGACCAGCCTGAGCAAGAGTGAGACCCTGTCTCTAAAAAATAAGAAAACTAGCCTGCAATTACAGCGGGCACCTGTAATCCCAGCTACTCGAGAGGCTGAAGCAAGAAGATTGCTTGAGCCCAAGAATCTGAGATTGCTGTGAGCTATGATGACGCTGCAGCACTCCACTCAGGGCACAGAGTGAGACTCTGTCTCAAAAAAAAGTATGCATAGTGGTCCCGGGGACTTGGATTCAAATCCTAGTCCTGCCACTATGTGCCTTCTCCAAGCTTCAGTTTTCTTATGTGTAAATTGGATACATTATCTCAAAGACTAACAAGTGGTATAATGCACAAAAGTTGCTCAGCACAGGATTGGCAATACCGTTAACTGCCAACAACCCACAGCTGCTGTTGTTACTGTTATTAGTTGGTGATCTCCCACGGGTGCCTGATACTCAGGCCCACCGCCTCCAATTAGCAAGATTCCTCTTTTCTAAACTTCTGTAGCCCTCAGTCCCCTACTTAACCACTCGCTTTTCTGTACTGTTATATAAATGTTTCAAGCTTATGCCTCTTCTTCACCCACCCCTCAGCTCCATCCCAAACCAGCTGGTCAACACAATAAAGGCTGGGCTTGTGCTTTTTCTCTCTTCTTCTTCTTCTTCTTCTTTTTTTTTTTTTTTTTTACAAATGGAATCTTGCTTTGTCTTCTAGCTGGAGTTACAGTGGCACAATTGTAGCTCATTGCAGCCTCCTGGGCTCAAATGATCCTCCCACATCAGCCTCCAGAGTAGCTGGGACTACAGGTACGCATCTTTTAAAATCTTTTTGTTTTATTTGCTTACTTATTTATACACGGAGTCCCATTTTGTTGTCCCATGCCAGAGTGCCATGGCGTTAGCCTAGCTCACAGCAACCTCACACTCCTGGGCTCAGGTGATCCTCCTGCCTTAGCCTCCTGAGTAGCTGAGACCACAGAGGCCCACCATGGACACTTGGATAATTTTCTTATTTTAAATAAGACGGGGTCTCACTTTTACTCAGGCTGGTCTTGAACTCCTGAGTTCAAGCAATCCACTCGCCTTGGCCTCCTGGAGTACTAGGACTGTAGACATGAACCACCTGACCTGGCCTTAAAATCTTTTTTAAAGACAGGATCTTGCTATGTTCCTCACGCTGGTCTTAAACTCCTGGCCTGAAGCAATCTTCCTGACTCAGCCTCCTGAGTAGCTGGCTTATGCTTATTCTGACTGTGTACCATCTTGGTCCCTCTGCCCATTATGCCCAGCTTGAAATGGTTTGCATACAGCATAAATAAATGGTTGCTGGGTAAATGCATGTGTGAGATGACCACTCGGTTTTTCCCATAGTATTTATGATATAGACCAGTGGCTCTAGTGCTAGTAGCAGCAAAAATAATTTTATGGTTGGGAGTCACACAACATGAGGAACTGTGTTAAAGGGTCGCAGCATTAGGAAGGTTGAGAACCACTGCTGTGGACAGACAAGTAAATGAGAAGTGATGAGATGGAGGTTTTTATCCCCACTCTGCAAGTGAATGACTGTGCAGCCTGGTGCGGGATGTCTACAAAATGCAGCCCCTGCCACCTGCCTCCCTACTAGGACTGAGTGAAGATGGATTAGGCTTTTTAACAAGCAGCGGTATAACACAACCAGCTCCTTGATGTTAAATAAAGAAGAGCATCTGGGTTTTGATGGTAACAAATGGACCTCATTCTCTTTTAGCATTTCCCAGCTTCTATTCAACAAGGAAAAAAATAGGTCTCTGCTCTTTTAAATCTGATTTCCAGAGACAGAGATGCCAAAATTTCCCCCTAGTAACTCCTTCCAATGCCAGGAAATTTCCCAAAAGGCTAATCTAAATTTCTTTTCTCACTTGACGCTCACTTTCCCCTGGCCACTGCCAAATGAGATCAACAGTAGCTCTGATCACTGTCATTCAATTGTCTTTCATCCTAAAAATCTTTATTTCACTGTTTTCCAGTGGTCAATTTAGACCGGAGGTGACCCTTAGATTCAGAGGTGAATTGTATTAATGTGAATTCATTAATATTCACATTGATTCTTTTTCTTTTTGTTGTGGTTGTCGTCGTTGTTTAGCGAGCCTGGGCAGGGTTCAAACCCGCCAGCTCCGGTGTATGTGGCCGGTGCCCTAACCACTGAGCTACAGGTGCCAAGCCCCATGATTAGAATCTTAAAGACCTGTCTCCGTTTGCACTGCTAAGTCCCTACAGGGGCTGGATAAAGGCTAACTCTTTGTGAATCAAGAGTAAATTATTCCCATTGTACTGTACCTGCCAATCTGTTATAAGGATTTATCACCTTTACAATGGTAATTACAGTGTGGTTAATATTTACATTAATCGTGATCTTGGAAATAGTTTGAATTTCCACGGGAAAAAGTTCCTGGGTTAATATAAGGTGGTGAAATTTCAAGAGGCAGAAAATATGTCCCTTAGGATGACAATGTAGAGATACAAACATGAAAATGATGTGCAAGTGGCTTTCCCTCTCGGCAGCAGAGTCCCGTCTTCAGTTGAAACATTCAGTGGCAAGGCCAGGGAGCAGTGATGGAGCCAGAGCCCACCCTTCTTTCTCCTCACCCATCCCTTTCCTCTCATGAAGTCGTGGTCCCTGCAGCATTTCCGAGGAGCCTCTAGGCTTCCACAGGGCAGTATGAAAGCTAGGAGTGGAGGAAGGACGCAGACAGAACCTTACATTCCATAATACAGTGAGAAGGGTGGCAGCAACCCTGGGGGCTGTGGAACTGACACACCTGGACACATATGTGTATCAATCGTCACATTTGTGGCTTTTGTCTTTCTAGTCTGTTTCTTAGGCTTGATTTTTTTATGCATATGTATTTTACCATAGTTAATATATTTTTGTAATGCATCTCAAACTCTTTATGGAGTTTACGTTGTTTAGATACATGCACACAGGTCTAAAAAGAGAGAGAGAGACAGCATCTCCCACTGTGATCAGAGTATTCATAGGGGCTTGGCTTGACTTGTTATAAGATACACCCTTCGGAAAGGTCCTATAGTATTTTATTGTGTTTTATATACACTAGCTTGTAGCAATCCAAATGAAAACTGAATACATTTTAAAAGATGCAAGGCTGGTTTAACATATGAATACATTTTAAAATATACTCCAAGATTCTTAAGAGTCTTAAAAATAGAGCTTTACTATAAGAAGGCTACACTTTCCCCAGCATAATGCAAGGTATTCTGAATACCACAATTAATGTCATGGATGGTCTAATAAGCATCTTTATTTCTAATGGTGCATATATTAGGTAGAGGGGAAACAATATGAAGTGTTTTTCCAAGTGAGATTTCTGTGAATAAATTAAAAAACACCCTTCTAACTTACAAAAAATACCACTTTGTATAAATTTGACTAAAGGCTATTAACATTTCCTAAATGCTCTATAGAAAAATAAACATTTAAATTTCTAACCATTTGAAAGATTCTGGAGAGGAAGAAAACCCCTGAAATTCAAACAATTCCAGGATATAATTTTTATGGTTTTTAAAGGAATATTTATAGCTCAAAATGGAAAGACTGGTGAAATGTATAAAAATTAGGGAGATAGTTCTTTTCCTAGTTCAGGAAAATTATAGTTCTTAAGAGAAGACACTGCAAATTAGCTCCTAGTTGATGCATACTCATTATGTTAGGGCTTCTAAAGACTTCCTCCCCCCCTTTTTTTTCTGCAAAGAGAAACATGTTTCTTTTAGAATATACGCAGCATAGCTTACTGGCCTATGGGCTTGGGTTCTGCAAACCACAGCCCGAGGGCCAGCTCCATAATCCGTCCTACTCTCCTCTGCTAGGCGCCGAAATGATTTCTATAGTTTCAAAATGGTTAAGGAAAAGATTTTTAAAAAAAGAATATTTCTCAATATGTGAAAATCGTATGAAATTCAAATTTCAGCGTCCATAAATAAAGTTTTATTGGAGCCATGGCTGTTCATTTACATTTTGTCCATGGCCCCCTTCCGGCCATGATGGCAGAGGGGCATGGTTGCAACAGAGATTGTTTGGCCCCAAAGCCTAAAATATTTACACAATTTGGTTTTTTACAGAAGAATTTGCCCAACTCTGACCTAAGAAATGGAACCTTTGGACCCGGGTGTGTCTCTGGGGCACAAGAAGGAGGCATACCTGGTTGAGATGGTGCAGATATTTGTCAAGACACCAGGGACAGCAGTTGCAGTATCTGAACGCGCACCTGGACGATGCTCTTCGCTGTTGGGATCCAACAGGGTGAGACCAAAAGAATCGAGTCAAAAGACAACACAGGAAAGAGGGTAAGTGGGCGGCTTTCCGAGAAAACACCCTGTTTCCATTTATAGGCTTCTACACCTACAGAAACCCTGGAGTACTGTTTCCCACCCTTTTTTGTTTCACGGCACACTTGAATCTATAGTTAAACTTCCACAGCCTTAAAATGTGTTAATCAAAAAGAAAAATAATTAGGCTCAGTGCCTGTAGCTCAGCGGCTAGGGCACCTGCCACATACACCGGAGCTGGCAGGTTAGAACCCAGCCCGGGCCTGCCAAACAATGACAACTACAATCCCCTCCCCCCCTAAAAAAGACAGGCATTGTGGTGGGCTCCTGTAGTCCCAGCTACTTGGGAGGTTGAGCAAGATAATTGCTTAAGCCCAAGAGTTTGAGGTTGGTGTGAGCTGTGACAACACAGCACTCTACCTAGGGCGACACAGTAAGACTCTGTCTCAAAAAAAAAAAAAAAAAAAAAAAATTAATGATCTTCAAAATTTTTCACAGCACAGGCTCAGCGCCTGTAGTACAGTGATTACGAAGCCAGCCACATGTACTGGGGCTGGAGAGGTCAGCTAAACAACAATGGCAACTGTAACAAAAAATAGCTGGGTGCTATGGCAGGCGCCTGTAGTCCCAGCTACTTGGGAGGCTGAGGCAAGAGAATTGCTTAAACCCAAGAGATGGAGGTTGCTGTGAGCTGGAAAGCCACTTTACTCTACCAAGGTTGACATAGACTCTGTCTCAAAACAAAACAAAACAAAACAAAACTTATTTTCATAGCACAGGCCAGGCACAGGGGCTCACACCTGTAATCCTAGCCTTCTGGGAGGCTGAGGAGGGTAGATTGCTGAAGCTCAGGGGTTCAAGACCAGCCTGAGCTAGAGCAAGAGCCCCATCTCTACTAAAAATAAAAAAAATTAGCTGGGCATAGTAGGCATCTGTAGTCCCAGCTACTCAGGAGGCTGAGGCAGAAAGATTGTTTGAGCCAAAGAGTTTGAGGTTGCTGTGAACTATGATGATGCCATAGCACTCTAGCCTGGGTGAAAGAGTGAGTTCTGTCTCAAAAAAAAAAAAAAGTACACCTAAGATCCTCTTCTGGGCACACCAGTGTGCTGATGAAAATCACTGTACTAGAGCAATTTTCATTTTATTATGGGAGAAGTTCTTCTATTTTGTGCCTGCTACTCCTACCAGTAATTATTCCTCTTCTTACAACTGATCAGCAAAGTTTTTCTTCTGTGGGCTTACTTGTTAGAATCACTGTTACCCTCACTAGAAAGGGGGTTAGTCCTTATTGAATGGTAAAGGAAAAGTAGGCCTTCTGGTTCAGTACAGAGAATCTCTCCCCTGTTCATGTGCCCCTGAGTGTCTTAAATGGTACATTTTGCTTTTTCAAACCAAAGTTTATATTCATGAAAAATTTGCATTCAGAGCCAAAAAAAAAAAAAAAAAGAAACACCCCAAATAATATATTGTTGATACTAGTTATGTGCTCATATAAATAAAGAATCAAGTTTAACTTCAGGGGAAATACATCCTGTAGTGAGACTTTTCAGGACTAAATTTCAAGGGAGAAATTAGTCCTTTGAAATATAACTTGAATTTGTTCGTAAGTCAAGAATGAATAATTTAATGAAATTCCTGGGGGAGGGGAGGTTGACTACTATGTCCTACTCACTCTCCAGAGTGGAAAAAACTCCCTCAAAACAATCCTGAAATAGCCTACTCTGAGGACCCCAGGAATAACTCAGCCTTATATGGATATTTTCTTATCCTAATGTTAATTCAATCGGATGAAACTTGATCTGGATACTTTTCAGCCTAGCAGTGGTGGTGAAGGGGCCTATTTAACTGGGAAAGATCACACAGTGGCCGAGTTAAATGTTTAAATTGTAGGCACAGGACTGAGCTACAGGACTGCTGTAGAAGAAACATTTTTTTAACCTAAGAAAGGACACATTTTCCCAAGAATGACACTACTAAAAGGGAGTTTGGTCCCCTTGGTCCTTATGGGAGTTGGAGAGTGATAAATAACCTTTTAGATCTCCGTCAGAGAGACCTTGGGTCTTCCACTGGATTCTCTTCCAGGTTTACGGAGAGCTGTTTCCCTGAAGAGTTCAAGATGCCTTGCTCCCCTGTGATTATCTGTGACGAGGGGTACAGACTTGTACACCTATTCATACACCACACACATTAATATATTTAGAATAAAACGCTGCTCTGTTCTTCAAGAAATCTTTCTCCAGATTTCCTAAGATTAAAGAGTTGATTTTAAAATACGGGAGCCAGAAGTAGCTAGATTTGCCCTGGTTGTGGAAATGCCTCTTTTAGTTGCCAAAATGCACCCAGGCAAAATTTTAATAGATACATATAAAAAAATTCCACCATCAGGGGCAACTGCTTAGCATGCATTTCAAAGTGAGGAAGCCAGATAATTTTATGTGACATGCAATCATTTTATTACTAATTGCTATACTGACCTGAAATCTTGATTAGAGATTTAAAGATATGAACAGGCTTGGCTCCTGTAGCACAGTGGTTATGGTGCTGGCCACATGCACTGAGGATGGTGGGTTCAAGCCCAGCCCACGTCAGCTAAACAACAATGACAACTGCAACAACAACTAAAAATAATAGTTGGACATTGTGGCAGGAGCCTGTAGTTCTAGCTACTTGGGAGGCTGAGGTAAGAGAATCCTTTGGGCCCAGTGATTTGAGGTTGCTGTGAGCTGTGACACCACAGCACTCTATCCAGGGCAACATAGTGAAACTCTGTCTCAAAAAAAAAAAAAAAAAAAAAAAAAGATATGAACAATTTAGACTTCTTTTTAAAAGAACAAAAAAATCCTAAAATATAATGTGAACTCATGTGTAAAATTTTCTCACCTTACTAAGAACATATAGCAATACCTGAAAGCTTGGAAATCAGGTGAGTTCCTGAAACTCTAAGTCACTAACTCTGCAGTGGTAGAGGGGGATTAACTTTGTGTGAAAACAGAAAAGTTGGGCAAAATCCAATGTTCTCTTGTTTGGCAGGCCAGAAATACCATGAGAACAGCTGTTTTCCTGGTGTTCTGGTTTTCCACTGGCATTCATAACCAAATGTGCATGGAAATAAAAACCAGCACGGAGGAAACCCCCAGGCACAAAAGCCCTACAGTCCTCTGTCCCTGAGCTGAGATGTAGGTCAGCTGGCCCATTTCTCACTCTCAAGCACTTGTGCTTCTCACACGCACCAGTAACTTCCCCCCACACACCAGTAACTTCCCAGGGCACCCTCTAGGAAACGCAAAGGCAGGGAATATTTTAGCATTAAGGCAGAAACAAACAAATATTATTCCCACCTAATAGCGTATTCTCTTACTTAAAAACAAAAAGCATGATAAATGTCTAAAAAGCTTGTTTAAATTTCACCTTAAGAATTTATCCCATTTGTTCAATGTTTAAATAAGAAGGAAAACCAGCTAACTTAGAACTGTGCACTCCACACCCCAACTCTACCACATGTTGGAGAAAACCCGATAAACAAAAAAACTCATAAACAAAACAGAAACTAGAAGAGGAAAAAAGGTTTGCTGGTGGGAAGGCAGGAATAGGGAACCTGAGAAACACTGGTGCCTTCTGAATGGCCACAGTAACGGGTGACAGTCCTGTCCTCGGACTTGCTGGAGTTTTCCAGTAATTAACTTCTCTGCAAACCAAACACAGAGCGAGGTACTGTGTGACCTTACCTTTTCTTTCAAAGCTTTATAAATGCATATGAGAATGATTCTTGGAATCTTCAATGCAGTGATTAAAAATGACCCTTTAGCAACTGTTCCTTGATGGTAGCACATAAGAATGGAGAGAGACGAAAGGATTGGACGATCTGGAGGGTCATTTTTATTTCTGAGAACAGGGAAAAAGATTGCATCTTAAAAATGCTATTTTAAAAAGCAACAAAAAACTTCCCTCTGGTTCAAATCATCCACGGGACTAACAACATATAAAGCAGAAAGACAATAAGCATTTGGCAAATGTTTTATACTCGTTGGTAGCTAAGGTTAAATTATTTCTTGGACTAATTTTTAATTCTGTCTGGTGACACTCAATCCTGCAGACAAATACAGAACAGATAGAAATATTTTAATACTGATGAGTTCAATAAGTTTCCCTCTTTCTAATATCTCCCCCTTCCAGCAACCCTTTAAGTTGCCTATTAGTCTCATTTTCATTTTCAAAAATTTTCATTGTATCACAGCCTCAGAGATTTAAATTATACAGGAGTGTATGTAAATATTGTCAGCTTGGTGATTAAAAGCATCACCGAGTCTCATGACCAGGTTCAGTGGCCAGAGAGGTGACAGTGAGCTCAGTTTGGCAGGCAGGGACAAGGGTCCTGGGTGTTTGGCTCCTGCCCTGCTGCTCCAGCCTCCTGAAATCCAGCTGATTTCTACTCTGCTCTTTAAAGGTCTCTTCAGTGTGAATCATTTACGGGACTTGTCATGACGCAGCTCCCAAGAATGTGTACAAGTCAGTTTCACAGGCAGGGGAAAAAAGAATTGAAAAAGAACAGAATGGGCATAGCCTTCACCCTGCCCCAAACCTGACAGATAAAACAAAGGCGGGAGGGCTGATGTCATCCCGAGGGTGACACTGGAGCCAGTTCTAGAAAATGGGGACTTTCTGAGAAGCAACTTCCCAGATTCCAAGTGAAGCTTGGTTCCTTCATAATGGATTATTCTACAACTTGCGCCGGTTGCTAGTAAGTCACTACAAATTAAGGTCTTGACAACAGCCTCGGTTTTGAGGGAGGAAAAGGAATACAGCCAGCAAAGTTTCAAAAGCTGGCAATGACTACATTTTGCTGTCACTTAAATCATTACGAAAGTAACGTCAAGGGCTGCAAGTTGTCGCACAAAAAAGGGTGATGTATGTTTCAACCCGATGGTATTTAAAAGAGGAAAACCCAGGGAAGCTATTGATGATAGGAATCCATTTTAATCTGATAAACTCAGAGAGTAGCTTAGGCCAGGAAAATCTGGCACTTTTTTTTTTTTTTTTTTCAGGAAGAATGTTTACTTTCCATTGAGGAGATTTATGTGTCTCAGAATTTATAGTGCTCAAGAGGGGACAACACAGGGAAAAGAGGACAACACCTGCTTTCCATCTGGTCGGGAAACAAATGACTCCCAAGCCACGGAGAAGGGGACCCTGTGGTCTAGCCCTCCAGGTATTGAAGTGCTGGGCTGGGCATCAGCTCTCTGAGGTTTCACCTCGATGGGATTAACCCTGTCAGGCAGAGGAGCGTCTGTACCGCCTTGACTTCTGGAGCCACAGTGTATTCGGTTATGATTCCAGGCTCTTACAGGCCTTGGCTGGAGGGAGATGCAGAGGTTCCAGGAGCTGGACTGTCACATGACAACTTGAAGCAGAGGCCCTTTCAACCCAAGCCAGCACATGGAGCCAAGAGTCACTCAACAGCTGCCCTCAAAACCAGAAACAAAGCCCAGTGCGGTGGCTCACGCCTGTAACCCTAGCACTCCGAGAGGAAGGGGTGGGAGGATTGCTTGGACTCAATAGTTCGAGAGCAGCCTGAGCAAGAGTGAGACCCTGTCTCTACCGAAAAAACAAAAACACTAGCTGGTGTCATGGTGGGCACCTGTAGATCTCAACTGCTTGGGAGGCTGAGGCAGGAGGGTCACTTGAGCCTAAGACTTTGAGGTTGCTGTGAGCTATGGCACCATGGCACTATACTAAGAGTAAGATTATGTTTCAGGAAACAAAACAAACTAGAAACAGCCCTACTGGAAAAGGGCTAAGTAAGGGGATGTCTCTGAGGCCCCACCTTCTGCCATCTTTCCCTGCTGTGTATGTGGCTGGTGCCTTCAGTTCTGTCTTCCTCACAACCAGCAAAAACTTGCCTCCCCCCAGGGAACTTCACATAATACTTACCTGTGGCCTTAACCATATTTTAGGAATTAACCTAGAGATGGCACCATAGTGCTGGGCACGTTGGCAACTCAGCTATGAGTTTATTAGGGGGTGGGGGGGGTTGCTCACCCATTGGTCTCTAGAGAGTACTGTGTAGTCAGCACCTGGCTGGGCCACATCTACCTTAATTCTGTGGGTGGTGGCAATAAGCAAGGCTTGGGCAGAGTTGGAGGGTAAATGACTCCAGGACATGCTGCAGGAAGCTCAGCTTTCCTCTTCTTTTAACCTTGTAGCTACTTCACACGCTAACAGGCGCCTGACTCCAAACTGCAGAGCCAAGGTCCTCAGAACACCTCTTCCATCCAAGTCCATGGGCAAGGGCTTAACGGTCCCATCCATCCAAGTGCTATAGTACCTTTGGGTCATGGTCCATAAGCGCTGTCATGTAACTACTCAACTCACCAGACACCACAGAGCATGACCCAAGTGAGCCACTTCAGGGACTGAGGAGCAAGTTTCAGGTCTACTGAAATCCAGCCACTGAATTCAGGCTCACTGAAATCTCTTCCAATATTATGGAAAACTAATTTTGTGCTGAGGCTCCTGGACAAGGTGTGGGCTGCATGGGATAGGCGGTCCTGAGCTGAGGAGACCGGTGTGGTCCCCACAGGACCATGTCCCTTCCTGGTGTTTTTTTTTAGCACAATCTCTGTAAGATGGCCAGGCAAGGTGGCTCACGCCTGTAATCCTAGCACTCTGGAAGGCCAACGAGGTGGATTGCCTGAGCTTGTGAGTTTGAGACCAGCCTGAGCCAGAAGGAGACATCGTCTCTAAAAAAATAGCTGGGTGCTGTGGTGGGCCCCTGTAGTCCCAGCTACTTGGGAGGCTGAGGCCAGAGAATCACTTAAGCCCAAGAGTTTGAGGTTGCTGTGAACTGTGACGCCACAGCAAACTACCAAGGGTGACAAAATTATACTCTGCCAAAAAAAAAAAAAAAAAAAAAAAAAAAAAATCTCCCAGATGAAGTAGGGAGGGCCAAGGAAGCTGTAAGATTCTTTCCGGTTCTCCAGAACATGGAAACTGTGTTATTATAAAGAACAGGATTCTTTACCTGCTCTGGGTAACTCATTAGGGTTAGGAAGTTCATCTGTCTCCACCTAAATTCCTCTGTCTCTGCGATGAATCCGTTTTCTCGCTTCTTCCTTAGATCCAGAACAGCTGGAAACCATCGTCTGTGTGTTTGACAGTGATGAAGTCATACCGCAAGTGTCCCTTCTCCACCTTGAAGGGTTCTAGCTCCTTCTTGCAGCATATTTACAGCTCTCAGTTGACCCCTCTTCCAGCAAATGGTTATAAAAGGTAAATTTTACAGATTGTCTATGTCTTGGCACTGATGGTCTTTGTGTGAACTCTTCAGCCTTCTTAGAGCCTCAATGAATGATGAAGATGAACGTCCTCCTGAACGTACTCCGGCTGCGTTTAATCACCTCCCAGCACAGGCAGCCGGAAGATGGCACCAGGAATTGTGGACTGGGAGATAAGGAAAAGCCCTGGGGCTCCAAAATTAGGCAGAAAACCAAAAAGAAACCAGAGCTCTTTAATAAATGAACTAGTCATGCTAAAAATAAATCATCGTGCTTTTTATTTTAAAAAATGTTTTAAAAATCAAATTAATATGCAAACAATCTTAAACAGCTAAATAGCCCTGCTAGGCTCACTAGGAAAAACAGCAGTTTTCTTGCCTCCTCCCTAACTCCCTCTCCCTGGAGATAACATTTTAGCTGTTTATTCTGGCACTCGCCTCCACACTTCAAAATGACACGTTCTTACTGCCGTCTCTTGCTTTTTCAGCTTCAGATATTCCTACTGACCTTTCTACCATGGAAGATTATGTTTGTATTTTCTTACAGAACCTAAATCCTTCCCCTCCCCAAAGATACTTTCATTTTCCCATCTTCTCTTCCTCTTAGTAGAATTATAATGACGTTTTTAGTTAATGCCTAGTGTTCATCCTTTTGGTACATCACACTGTGAACTATATTCTGTGCAAACTATATTCTGTGCGATATCACTGTGAACTGATCCAAGTAGCATATTCCAATTTTATATCCAGTCCTGTACAAGTTTTGGGTTTTCCTGAAGTTAATTGTTTCCCACTTTTTAGTTGCTTGGATTTTCATGGGCTTCACTGAATGCTCCATCAAGGTGTGAGTCCTCTCTCGACATGGTCAAGCACACCTGGTTCTCTCTCTCGGTTTCATTTTCTTTTGGGGGATGTCTCTCCTGGAACCCACTCCTCTGTTCCGCTCTGGACTGCATGTTCTCTATCTCTGCTGAAGAGCTACCCTCCTGGGAATTCCCTTCTCTTTTTTTCTGTGCTGGAGCCTGTTTTCTGAAACTCATGTTTTCTTCCCTGGCTTACTCATTAGTTTCAATGGGGAATGTCCTTCCTAGAAAGGATGGGGGAAGGGAAACCTCTTGGGACTTTGTGTGCCTGGGCATGACTTTATTTTTCTTTACCCTTGACTGGTAGGAGGCATAGGTATAGAATTCGAGTTTGGAAATAATCTTGCAATGGCATTTTATAGCCTTGCTCCACTCTGTCCTTGGTTCAGAGTTGCTGGTGACAGTCAGATCCCATGTGATTCTTTGCCTGTGATCTTTCTTTTCCCTTGAGAAGCTTCTGGGATCTTCTCTTTACTCCAGCCCTGGGAAATTTTCCTTTGACAATTTCCTTTTCTTTCTATTTCTGTACCTCATGTAAGTCAGATGTTGTGCCGTCTAAATTTATCCTCTAACATTTTATCCTTTTTCTCCATTTTCCATCTCTTTGGAATTTTGCTCTGTCTTCTCAAAGAGTTCTTCAACTTTATATTTTAATCCCTCGATAGAACATGTTCACCTTTGCAATCTCTTTTTTTTTATTTTTTGAGACAGAGTCTCACTGTGTTGCCGTGGGTAGAGTGCCACGGCATCATCATAGCTCAGAGCAACCTCAAAGTCTTGGGCTTAAGGAATCCTCTTGCTTCAGCCTCCCAAGTAGCTGGGACTACAGGTGCCCACCACAACACCTGGCTAGTTTTCTATTTTTAGTAGAGACAGGGTCTTGCTATTGCATAGGCTCGTCTTGAACTCTCGAGCGTAAGCAATCCACCTCCCTCAGGCCTCCCAAAGTGTTAGGATTACAGGCGTGAGGCACTGCTCTTGGCCTGCAATCGTATTTTTAATTGCTAAGGGGTCTTTCTTGTTGACTCATTATTCTTTTCGTTTGGTGGGGTCATAGTTTATGGAGGCAATATTTCTTTGTTCACTCCATATTAGTTTTCTGATTTTGTTTTGTAGTTTTGCAACCGCATTGTCCTTGTTTTCCCTAAATTCCTTTGGTTGGTTTGCTCATTTTGACCTCTTCCTTTTATTTTAAGTCTTTCTTCATAAGTTTAATAATCACTGGTGAACAGTTTATTTAAAAGTGAAGCTCTAAAGATGACTCGGAAGCTCTGTGTGAGGGGCACTTATTGCTTGTTGCCTGATGACTTTCAGTGTTTCATGTGGAGTAAGGAACCCATTTATTCTTTATTTTTTATTTTTTGAGACAGAGTCTCACTTGGTCTCCCTCAGTAGAATGCTATGGTGTCACAGTTTCCAGCAACCTCAAACTCTTGGACTCAAGCAATTCTCTTGCCTCAGCCTCCCAAGGAACTGGCACTACAGGCACCCGCCACAACACCCAGCTATTTTTTTTAGAGATGAGGTCTCGCTGTGGCTCAGGCTGGTCTCGAACCTGTGAGCTCAGGCAATCCACCCGCCTCAGCCTCCCAAGTGCTGGGATTACAGGAATGAGTCACCGTGCCTGGCCCCGGGAACCTATTTTATTGGAGGCCCCCACATGGCACTCTCTGTAGGTCTTTCCTTTGAGTTAGTTTCTGCAGAGAAGAATCCTCAAACCTCCTCCTAGGGAATATCGACATGGCGGCCAACATTTTAAGAGCTGAGCCATGGAATGTGGGATACTGGGGATGCGGGGAAGGGGAGAGAGGGGAGAGTTCACTATTCAGTATTTCGATTTCCACTTATTCCCCCTGTGTTAAGTATGGAGCTCACTCCCGGCCTCCACTGTGCCAGATAACCCAAGTCCATACCCTCTCTGGGTTCTCTCTCCAGGATGCAAAGCTCCCATCGTCTGCTGGTGTAAAGGACAGGGTCTGGGGCTCTAAGTGCTCCTTCAGAAAACTTTCAGCCACTCTTCAGAAATACATTTCACACTGGAATTCCTGAGCCTCCCTGGGGCTCTGAGGCTCCATGCAGCCTGCATATTATTTGCAGCTTCATGCGTGGCCAACACACACAGATGGGCTTCTCCAGCCTTCCCTGGCTGCTCGGAGCCCCTGCTCACCCAGCCTCTCCATAGCTGTGCCACTGTTGATGTTTCTTATCTGTCACCATTGCCTCTCTGTCTCTCACTATCCGTGTGCGTTTATGCCTTTTTCATACTTTGTGGATGTTTTTGAGGGGGTTTTGAGGAGATAAATGCATATACTTCACTGGAAGTCCAGAGTAAAAGCCCTCACTGAAAACGCTTGGGGTTTGTTGTTCTAACATAACACAGAACTACTGTCAGACGAATGTTACCTGCTGGCCAATTTGGTCAGAAGGTTCTCTGCACACACCCCCTCCTCCAGCTGCCTGGAGGCTCTCAGTGCCACTAACAGCCCCTCTGAGTCCCCCAGAGTCTCTAATGATGGAGGTTCCCAAGGGCACCCCTCCATTAAAAACCCACAGTCCTTTTTATCCTCAGGAGATAACTACAATGGCATGAATCAGCCACGGCTGACTGTCCTACCCCACGAAAACTCATGTTTATCTATTTATTTGGTCTGAGAGATTAGAGGTTCAGCCTCTCAGGAGTAAACTTCCTGTTCTGAGTCCAGCCCTGTCATTGTCCTGGCCCTGTTCCTCTGGCTCCCGTGGTCTCCACACTGCCCCCTGGAGAACCACACACACAAAAGAGGTCAAGGGCTCACGTGTCCGGGTGGGTAATGTCTTCAATTATTTTCATGAGGTAATGAGGTATAAACATAGACGCAAGAAAGGGAGTAATTAATGTTCACTAGTATTTACTTAAATGGGCATAAATTATATTTTATAGTTACATACAATTCTTTAGGATTTAAAATTACTTTCTAAGCAAACATTTTCCTGATTTTATAGAGGACAAAGTGAGGTTCATAGAATTTACTGAAGTGAATTCAAATTAGACCAGTAACTTTTTTTTTTTTCCATCTGAAGCCATTAAGAATGGATATTTACAGGGGAATTCAACTCTTCCTTTTAATCTTTCAATTCTAAGCACTTCCCTGTTCAGCTTCTTTCTAAATTTTCTAGCCTAAAGCAAAAGAGCTTGGAAATGTGACAGATTTAAGGTATAACATTTCTTTCTACTACCATGTGAGCAATTAGCCCAATATTTACCTTAATCTTTTATTCTCACCAATCTCTTTTAAGGGGTCAAGTTAAAAGTTTCGAATATGAAGATCTGACAATTAAGTTTTCAAATTCCTCCTAGAAAAAGTGCTACATACTTCACTGCTGAATATTGTTAAGTGAATATCATCTTTGGAGTGCTCCTTGGGAAGTTATGTACCAACACCAGCACCTAGTCCACACTTCACATCCACTGTGGAACTCTTTTTCTGGAATGGCCATTAGAACTGTCATCATATTATCCTTGATACCCTGAATGCCACCAAAATGTCTTCCTTTCAATATTTCCTTTATCTTTAGGTAAAGAAAAAGTTACTAAGGTCCAGATCAGGTGAGTAGGCAGGGTGTTCCTATACAGTTATTTGTTTGCTGGCTAAAAACTCCCTCACAGAGAGTGCAGTGTGAGTGGGTGCATTGGTGTGATGCAAGAGTCATGAGTTATTAGTGAAAAGTTCAGGTAGTTGTCACATAGCCTTTTCAGCCCTTCTGAAGAGTAAACTTGGTTAACTGTCCAGTTGGTACAAATTTATAATGACTAATCCCTCTGATGTCAAAAAAGATTAGCAACATTCATTGGACTCTTGATTTGGAGTGGCAGAAATTTTTTGGTCATGGAGAACTGGCTGACTTCCATTGTGGGCTTAGGCATTTTGTTTCAGGGTAATATTGGTACCTTCATGTTTTACTACAAATGATAACATGACCCAAAACATTGTCTTGTCTCTCCAAAGGTCTTGGAAAACCTTGGCTCTTTTTTGCTCCTGTAGTGCACTTCTTCAGGACCATTTGTACAAACACCTCTTTCATGCCAAGATCTTCAGTTAAAATTTTCTAGCTGTTTCTGTATTGATGTTTACTTACTCTGCTATGCTTCTCACAGTCAGCCAATGATTCGGATGCACAATTTAACAAATTTTTGCAATGTTTTTGTCAGTTCTGCTTGTTACTGGCTGTCTTGACTTCTTTTCATCAGTGATACTTTCTCTCCCCTCAGAAAAATGCTTAGTTCATTTGTACACTGCTGTTTTCTTCATAGCATTATCTCCATAAACTTGAACTAAAATGTACCTGCTTTCGCTTCCATTCTTGCCAAGTGTAATAAGAAATTTAATGTTTGTTCATTGCTCTAATTCAAGGTCTGACATAACTTGAAATTGTAAATGAAAATATACGACAACAATAATGAACACCACTCAGCAAGTCACCACCACATGTTGACATGAACACAGCTGTGAGATACTGATATACTAAGGTTATGAAACCTTACTGAGTTGTTTGCACAGTGCTGCCAATGTAAGTACATGGTGGCAATTTGGCAAACTTAATCATCAGACCTCTCATCTTTTGAGTTACACAATATGAAGCATGTAGAAAATTACATAGACAAACTAACAGGAGAAAAACACTGGACATACCTGTTGAAATAACAAGTCACAACTGCCCCCGCTATAGTCATTTGCTGGCACGCCAAGATGAATTTGCTTGTCCAGATGAGGCCAATTAAATGGTACCACCACATACACCGAATGCCCCAAAGAGGCTTATATTCCACTTGGCCACCTTCAATAACCTGGGCAGCTCCTAAAGTTTAAAAACATAAACATGCTTTATCGTCACTGTTTTCCTAAGCATGGGAGATGATTCAACAGGTCACAATTCTTTATGCTTGGCCTTTGGTGTTACATGAAGCACAGTAAAGTGTGGTGCACCTATCATGATTTAAAATCTCCATAGCAAAAACTAAAAATTGAGAACACATATTTAACTTCTAAATAATATCAACAATGATAATTACAGTGATGATTATTGGTAGGCAATTCCCATGACACTTGACATATACTCAAGGGTTCATCCATCTTTGCATATATGGAAACATGTTTGGAAGAGTTAAGTACATTTTTTGAAGTTTCATTGCTCATGATTAGTGGAAGGAGAACATAAACCAGAACACATTGGACTCCACTACATCCCTTTGTGATGCAAACCAAACTTGTTACATTGATGAAACCACACAAAGCCATTAGAACCATATAATAGAACCTTACTTCATCAAACACTTCAGCTTTATAAAAAAGGAGACAGGGTCTTTGTTTTCCCAAAGGGATCTGGTTCAGATTTCATTTCAAGGGGAACCTCGTCTAGCACATTGAAATGTCTCTGTGTTAACCTTTCTAGGTTCAGATCTGAGCTTTACCCCTTTGTGCATAGCCAGGGGTAAGTTATTTGGCCTCTAGGAGTTTTAGCAACATTGCTTAGAGTACCTTTTTCCTAGTAGTAGTTTGAGCATGGAATGAGGTTACCTGAAAAATACTTGGTACAACGCCTAGCCCATAGAATTATTACCCCATTAGTGATATGGAGTGATGAGGAACTTTCCCTTCACTCTAGAAGGTTTGCTGAAAGATCAACCCACAATAATGTAGATTAACAAGAGAGATTTATTTACTATGTGTACAGGGAGATACACAGAGTGATTACCCAATATCCTGATGAGATCCAGAAAGTTATTTACTGTCATTTTAGAGGGGAAGGATAGATGAGGAATGTACATAACTCTGTTTAGGGGCAATAAATGATTATAAGGAAGTGTGAAGAGATACTTGGGAGAATGAATGAATGGTGGGGGAAACAGATTGACTTGTAAATGATTCTCTTTGGAAATAAAATTAATCTGAGGTGGCCAGGCATGGTGGCTCACACCTGTAATTTTACCTCTGGGAGGCCAAGGTGGGGGGATCCCTTGAGCTCAGGAGTTGGTTTTTTTTTTTTTTTTTTTTGCGGGGCTGGATTTGAACCCACCACCTCTGGCATCTGGGGCTGGCGCCCTACCCCTTTGAGCCACAGGCACCACTGGAGCTCAGGAGTTTAAGAGTAGCCTAAGCAAGAGAAAGATGCACTCTCTACTAAAAATAGAAAAATTAGTCTGACATTGCGGTGGGCACCTGTTGTCCCAGCTACTCAGGAGGCTGAGACAGGAAGATTACTTGAACCATGAGTCTAAAAGTGCTGTGAGCTAGGCTGACACCAGGGTACCCTAGCCTGGGCAACAGAGTGAGATTCTGCCTCAAACAAACAAACAAATAAACAAAAACAAACCCTGAGGGGGAGACATTATACTTAAAATGCTTTGGGTCAGGTCTAGGTGTATTCTTGATCTTTTTTCCTGCAACATATTGAAATAACAGGGAGGAAAAGTCGATCGTTCTTGTTGGTGGGTCTGTTTTTTATGAAGAAAGAGGGAAAGCCTGTTGATTTCTTTTTTTTTGTTTTAATTTTTTGATTTCAGATTAACGTGAGGGTACAAACAACTAGATTATAATGAAGCCTGTTGATTTCTAAGCACCTTTAATTCAAAATACTTTTAATACCAAGGAGTCATGTTTTAGGGTGAAATTTCCTGAGCTCTTTCAGAAATGATTATTATTATTATTATTGAATGGCAAGAATACAGTACTGCATTCAACTGTAGCCAGCAAGGGAGCCCTCAAAATGTTCAGCCATTTGTGTGGTTAACCCCAGTTTTCCTTTCCCTCATCTAGAGAGGCCCTTGAGTTAGCCCTGCAGACTCTGGTAAATCCAAATCCCAGCTCTGTGGCTGCATTTGATTTCTAGATGTCTTCCCACCATGGATTTTAAATCAACTACTGTCGGTGAAGAAGATGAGAATGTTGGTCTTTAGTGCAAACTACAACTTGAACAATATTTAAAACGTTTTGTATTTCCTGTCAGAGCTATAAATTGACCTTAGGTTCACAATTCATGTGTCTTTAGACATCACAACACGGTCTGTGAGAAGGAAAGGGGAGAGGATGGTTATGCTGCGGAGCAGGACTGATTCCACAGACTAAGGCCGGTCTCAATTCCTCACGCTCCGTGTTCCGTGTAAGAAACAGCAGAACAGCTTGTCTTACAGAGAGAAGTTAATATTTTATCAAGCACTAGGCTCATTTTAGGTTGGAGGCAATCTCTGTTTCAGGTAAGGCATGGACTAAATGCCTAGGCTTTTCTAAAATAGGCATGTTTCGGAAAACGTTCCCAGTTCCAAAGGAGGTGCCTCCCTCCCAAAGAGAAGGCATGTTTCCTGAGATCAATGGACTCAGCGACCACTTTGGGGTAGCCAAGTGCTTGGGCCAGGGAACAAGCATACTGCCTTGGCCTCCCTCCCGGTCAGGGCACATATCACACACCTGCCAGCTCATCGCAGGGGTGGGAATGGTCAGAGTAGTTCTCACTTAGACTTGATTCCCCAAAGAAGCAGAACCCCTAAGTTACTTGTGGCTGATGACACTATCTTTCTGAACGTTCATATCAAAGCCATCTTCTATTTGTTTCTGGAGCTCAGAGCAAGATTTCTCACCCTCTCAACACACCAACTGACATTTTGTTGGGGTAGGGAATGGTCCCCAACACTAGGGGATGTCAGCAGTACGCCTGGCCTCTCTCCCCTCCTCCAGGGAGACACATTGTGACACATTGAGACACATTGTGACAACCCAATGTGTCTCTGGACATGGCCAAATGCCACCTGGGGGGCAAACAGCCACGTGGGGGACTGCTTGAGAACTGCTGCTGAATGAGGACAAAAGCCTGGAAACAGAAGCAAAAGCCTCTGTGGGTCACAGAGCCTGTGGGCGGGGCGGATGCGCCACATGCGCGAGTGCCCTCTGCTGGAAGACTGTGTCACTGCAGGCAAGATCCCCTCCCCTCGCCACCGGTCGCCTGGATACTAGGGACTGAACACGACAGCTACCACCATGGCGTCAGTGGGAACTGGGCTATAGATAGATCCCAAGGTACGATGGATCTTGGAGGATGCGGGGAGGAAAGGGCACTGAATTGGGAGAAGACCTGGTTCCAGGCTCAGCTGTGACACATGTGGCAAGCAATTTGGGCCACTGCTGTCTCACGGTAAAGATGAATAGAGTGAAGAAGGCAAACTGGGGACAGCAAGTACAGGCCGGGGCGTGTGAGTCACACAGGCTAAGCGTCACCTCTCTGCACTGTCCCCTAATGTCTGAGCAAGTTCAGGCAAGTTGTGGGACCTTTTTAAAAATCTGTTTCAGCTGGGCGCGGTGGTTTATGCCTGTAATCCTTGTACTCTGGGAGACCGAAGTGGGTGGTTGCTTGAGCTCATGAGTTCTAGACCAGCCTGAGCAGGAGCCAGACTCCCTCCCCTTAAAAAAAAAAAAAAAAAAAAAAAAAATAGCCACACGTTGTGGCCGGCGCCTGTAGTCCCAGCTACTTGGGAGGCTGAAACAAGAGAATCACTTAAGTCCAAGAGTTTGAGGTTGCTGTGAGCTGTGACACCCACAGGAGCCACAATTTTTTTAGACAGTGTCTAAAAAAAATAAATCTGTTTCCTCACCTGTCAGCAGAGGATAGTAATACCTACTTCTGACACCCTTAGTGACAGGCTCATCCTGTCTCATGGCTCTAAACACCACACATGTAGCTGTTACGAGTAAGCATAGCAATGTGTAAGGTGTTTAGAACTGTAGGTGCCATATAGGGTCAGCTATAAATGATACAGGTGGATACGATTACACTTCTGAAATTAACTTAAATGGTCTCCCTTCCACTGGGTGTTGGCATTATGCTGGACATTAGCTATTGGGAAGAAAACAGAAGAGGCAAAACAAAGTAAGAAAGAAGATATCTGAGTAGATCTCAGGAACTCACATGTTCCCATGTTAGTCTATTATTTTCCCTTCTTTGGGACAATTATTTTATAAGTTCTTCCTAAATCTCTAAGAGTTTCTTTCTCCTCCTCACTCTTAGCCAATGACCTTACTTTCTCCTCCTCTTAGAAAACGAATCAGAAAGTCTCTGCTAGGTGCCCATACCCCACACCTACCTGCTATCAACCACGTCTGAAATCTGAGCCCCTTCCTCTAATATGATGAATGGTCCATGATCCCAAGGACGCCCTCTATGAGACCCCACCCTTCCTCACCTACTTGAAGATTTCTCTTTGGCACGTCTCTCCCTCTTCATCGAAATATTCCTCTCTAATGAATCTTTCCTAACCATCTCCCATTTTTAAGAAAACTCTACTCTGGACTCTTACTCCTCCAGCTCCCCCCCTTTTCTCTGTTCCTTTTTACAGCCAAATTCCTCGAGATGGTCTGTGCTGGCTCTTTCCAATTCTATTCTTCCCACTTTCTCTTAACCTACTCCCAAGCTGGGTTCTTCTTTGCTCCACCTTGGGTTGCTAAATTCAGTAGTGAATCCTTAGTTCTCACCTTATTTACCAGCAGCATTTGCTACACTGGACATGTCCAAGGAACCCTTTGCCTGGACTCCAGGGGCCACACTCCCCACTCCTCCCTGCCACTGGCCACTCCCTCCCAGTTTCTTTGCTTGTTCTTCCTTCTCTCCAGGGCATCTCAACCTTGAAGTGCCTTAAACCATGGTCCTTAGATTCCTTCCCTTCTCTGTCTACACTCACTCTAATCTCAAGGTTTTAAACTATTAATATGCTCCCAAATTCCCAAATGCAGACCTCTAGCTGGGACGTCCCCCCACCCCCAACTTCAGACACACACAGCTAACTGCTTACTTCACATCTCCACCTGACTGTCTAAAAGACATCTCAATTAAAACCACTTAAAAGTAATTTCTGCTCTCCCCCTAAAATGCTCCACTCAAACTCTTGCCCCATCTTAGTTTATGACAAGCTCATCTTCTAGTTACTTGGGCCAAAACCTCTGAGGGTCACCTCCAGCTCCTCTCTCTCTCACATCCCCAGGAAATCCTGTTAGCTCTGCTTTCAGAACAGACACAGGATCCGATGTCATGCCATTTCTACCATTACAGCCCTGTACCAGGCCACCATAGCTTCTTCCCTGGATCACTGTTATTAAAATGTAAGTCAGTCAAGTTCTGATCCTGCTTAAAACCCTATAAGGACTTCCCATCTCAGGCTGGCAGCCAAAGTTCTTATAAAGGCCAGCAGGGCTCCAAACCTGACCCTGTGCCCTCTCTGAATCCTGTTACCCCCAACCCTCCAATCTACCTGAGTGGGCTTCCTTGCTGTGCCCTGGACCTGGCCTCTGACAGGTCTCTCTCTGGGACAGTTCCCCTCCCTTTAGATAGCTTCATGGCTCTGCCCACCTTCAAATCTTTGCTCAAGCATCACCTTCTCAATGGGGTACCTCTCCATCACCAAATTTAAAATTGCACCCTTGCCCTTTATGTATTTCCTATTCCTCTTTTATGCTTAATTTTTCTCCATACCATTTATCAACTTTTTTTTTTTTTTTTTTTTTTTTTTTTTGTTGCCCTTGGTAGAGTGCTGTGGTGTCTCAGCTCACAGTAACCTCAAACTCTTGGGCTTAGGCGATTCTCTTGCCTTGGTCTCCAAAGTAGCTGGGACTACAGGTGCCCACCACACCACAATGCCTGCTATTTTTTTTTGTTGTTGTTGCAGTTGTCATTGTTGGTTTTAGCTGGCCCAGGCTGAGTTTGAACCCGCCAGCCTCGGTGTATGTGGCTGGCACCCTTCCCACTGAGTTACGGGCATGGCCCCACTTATCAACTTTTAAGGTACTATAAAATTCACCTACTTACTTTATTTAATGCCTGTCTCTCTCCACCTTCCACACTGGAAGTAAAACTATATCTCCAGCATCTTTAACAGGGTCTGACTCACAGTAAATACTCAATAAATGTCTGTTGAATCAATGAATGAACATATCTTCTTCAAGCAATACATATATTCTATCAAAGAGATTTGGAGACAACTTTTTAGAGATCTCTCAAGAGAACATCAGAATAATCTGGAAGAAATTAATTGTGCAGCTTGCTGTAAATCTGGATGTTATTAGCAAAGTTTAAATTGTTTCAAAAGACTAAGGTGATATAATGATCATTGCAAACAGAAATTCCTTAAGGAAGGCAGCCCAGCTGGTTGGGATAATTCTGTAAAGGAAGCAGGCCCAACATGGAAGGTCTACTTTCTAGCACATTCTGTGTACTTGGCCTCCTCCAGCAGACTGGCACAAGGGTCCTGCCAATCCCCCAGACCTTTGGCACTCTGGTATCTCCCTCTAGCTTCAACTTCTGCTCTGTCAGCATGAGGACTAGAGAAAAAGAGGAAATTCTCACTGACAGAGAGCCTACGCCTCACTGAGTTCTCCACCTGTGTACATTTAATACTCGTGACACTGACGTAAGATTCCTCGTCAAGGCAGCAGACCCTTACTAAACCCATTCACCTGGGGACACTGGGCTAAGGGACACAGAGAGAAAAGGACATCGAGTCCCCGCCCTCTTGTTCCTACTCTTGTAGAATGACAACACATCTTACTTTATTTATTTATTTTTGTTTTATTTATTTTTCCTTGAGACAGAGTCTCAGAACGTCGCCCTTTGTAGAGTGCTGTAGTGTCACAGCTCACAACAACCTCAAACTCTTGGGCTCCAGTGATTCTCTTGCCTCAGGCTCCCAAGCAGCTGGGACTACAGTCACCCGCCACAATGCCCGGCTATTTTTAGAGATGGGGCCTCACTCTTGCTAAGGCTGGTTTCGAACTCCTGAGCTCAGTCAATGCCCTAGCCTGAGCCTCCCAGAGTGCTGGGATTACAGGCGTGAGCCACCGTGCCTGGCCATCTTGCTTTACTGTTTGTCACAGCATTTCTCACCAGTGGACAAATAGCACACTCACTCACTGCCTCTCTCCCCACTACTGGAATGGAAGGACCTGGAGACTGGGCAGCCGTCTCGTTCACTGTAGCACACAGTAGGCACACAACGCTGTAAGGCACGCAACCGACATTTGTTGAAAGAAGCCAGGTGCGGTAGCTCATATCTGTAATCCCAGCACTCTCAGAGGTCAAGGGGGGAGGATTGCTTGAGCTGAGTAGTTTGAGACCAGCCTGAGCAAGAGAGAGACCCCGTCTCTTCTAAAAACAGAAAAATTAGCTGGGCGTCATGCTAGGTGCCTGTAATCCCGGCTACTCAGGAGGCTGAGGCAGGAGGATCGCTTGAGCCCAAGAGTTTGAGGTTGCTGTGAGTTAGGCTAAGGCCATGGCACTCCAGCTTGGGTGACAGAAAGAGACTCTGTCTCAACATTAAATTTTTGTTAAAAGAATAAAGAACATAAACTATGTAAGGAAAAAGTGAAGAAGACACATCTAAGTAGGGCAGAGAAATGTATAGGAGATTTTTAAGAAATATAATCCTTGAAACCAGTCTTGAAGAATGACCAGTTTCAAAAGAAGTTTTGGGTAGGAGTTGGGCAGGGGAGGGAAGTCTAGAGGAAGATGGTGGCAGGGGCAAGGCGTGAGGATGTCATGGGGACTACTTTCCCCTACACCTTCCCAAACAGACCAGGAGCTTCTGAAATGCAGGAGCCGTTTCAAATCTATCTTGTGCAACCTCCCTTCCCTCTGTTCCTGGGGCAGGGCTGGGCTGCTAGTGGACTTCTCTGAAATAACTTCAATTATTTTCTAGATCTCTGATAACTTAGAAAAAAAGAGACAGTTTTCTTTTAAACAGTGTTCTCAAATATGCTAAGCAGAGCAGAGAATAAATCACAGAGCGGTAGCACTAGACGGTCCTTAATAAATACTAATTCTTAATATAGGAAACACATATGCTGCATTATTTGCAAAGCAAAGGTCTCGTCCCATCTCAGCCTCCTAACATTCTTATGAGGCAGCCTCATGTCACTTTTATGTTGCAAACATGGCAAAGAGGGAAGCACAGAGGATTAGTGGACAAGGGAGATCAGAGCGGCCTGGTTCTCAGGTCATCTGATGGAAAACCCATGAAACCCTGAGTGACCCTGCTGCTCCTTTCTGAGCCTGGCACTGTGTCTATCCCAAGCGCCCCATGTACACTGCGTACAGCTCTGTGACTACTCCAGGGAAGCCCTCGGCTCCTGCCAAATGGGCCTCTCCCCCTGTTCAGACTGGGGGCTTCCAGACCCCTCATGACCTTGGGTAGAGTGCTATGGCATCATCCCTCATTAGTCCTCCCATCCAAAGAAAAGAGAAGATCTGGATCATCCAGGTTCTTTCTAACGCATCAGTAGCACCTGCTGGATTCCTAATGTTACTACTGGTGCCACCTTTTCCCCACTGGATTTTGGCAGTCACTGTCCCATTGCTGGTAGCAAATAAGTCCCAATGGACTAATATGCCAGCCACATACACCGGGGCTGGAGGGTTCAAACCCCACCCCAGCCTGCTAAACAAACAAACAAACAAACAAATAGCTGAGCACTGTGGCAAGTGCCTGTAGTCCCACCTACTTGGGAGGCTGAAGCAAGAGACTTGCTTGAGCCCAAGAGTTTGAAGTTGCTGTGATCTGTGATGCCACAGCACTCTACTGAGGGCAACATAGTGAGACTCTGTCTCAACCTCCACCCCCAAACTACAACAACAAAAATGTCATTGCTGGGGGAGCCTTGATATATTCTGCTGGAAAAATCCCTCAAAAAGAATTTGTTAACTAATAGACTGATTACAGTCACTAGAGAAATAGCTCATCTGGGCAAAAACAATCAACCTAAGTTCATGCCTTTTTCTTTTTTTTTAGGCAGAGTCTCATTCTGTCACCTTGGGTAGAGTGCTATGACATCATAGCTCACAGCAAACTCAAACTCTTGGGCTCAAGTGATCCTCCGGCCTCAGCCTCCTGAGTAGCTGGGACTACAGGCACTTAGCACATTGTCAGACTAATTTTTCTATTTTTGGTGGAGACTGAGTCTCACTTAATGTTCCTAGTCTTGAACTCCTGAGCTCAAGGGATCCTCCTGCCTCAGCCTCCCAGAGTGCTAGGATTACAAGGGTGAGCCACTGTGCCTGGCCTGTCCAATCATATTTCTATGTGGCTGTCCATACCTTGTTAACCACAACCATAAGAATGAATAATTTCCCCTGTATCTTTGGGTCTTTATTCTGTAGGCTTCTGTGTGCATGTTAATAAAATTTGTATGCCTTTTCTCTAATTAATCTGCCTTTTGTGAGATAATTTTTCAGCATCTTTAGAGGGTGAAGGAGAAGCTTTTCCTTGGCCCTGACACTAGCCTGGATCTCCTTACGGATCTCATCTACGTGAGAGAGAAAGTACCTCACATGTGGTGTTTAAGCCACTGTTGTTCTGAGTTTTCTTTTACTTCCAGACAAACCTCATGTGAACCGATTATAGCCCTGTGTTTGACCAAGGTTCTTCCTTAGATAATTATCAGAAGTTCATTGCAGACCCCCAGTGAGCATCCAGAGATCCCAGTAGAAGAGACTTCCCTTGTGGTATCTCTGAAGGTGGAAATAGGGCGTCCAAGGGCCAGCCGAGCATCTGGACGTGGTGAATTCCAGAGGACTGGGAAGGAAACCAAGTTCACTAAGAATCTACTATGTTGCAGTTGTTCTTACATCTATGAATAAAGCCAAGAAGGACAAAGCAAGCTTGATAACGCATGAAGAAACTGCATAGCCTTGTCAATGTGACATCTGCCGTGGCTCTTATCTGCCTGGTAACAGTCTCAGAAAGCAGCTTACTTTTAGTCCTCACATCTGAATATGAATTTGGGCCTTAATCAAATCAAACAGAGGAGTTAGAAAAGATCTGAAACAGGCCGGGTGTGGTGGCTCACGCCTGTAATCCTAGCACTCAGGGGTTTGAGACCAGCCTGAACAAGAGCAAGATCCCGTCTCTACTAAAAATAGAAAAAGTAGCTGGGCATCATGGCAGGTGCCTGTAGTCCCAGCCGTTCAGGAGGCCCATGGAGGAGGATTGCTTGAGACCAAGAGCCAAGAGTTTGAGGTTGCTGTGAGTGATGATGCTATAGCACTCTACCCAGGGTGTCAAAGAAAAGAAAAGATCTGGAACAGTGCCCCTCAGGGGTCCTAACCTTGCTGGTTACTGCTCTGCAATGACATAGGAGCTCATGCCAGAATGCAAGCAGCCTGTCCCAGTGGGCACACTGCTTCCTCTAGGTGTCCCCCCCCCCCCCCCCAAATAACAAGACATTCTCCATGAAGGAAGCACAAGCTCCTTCCCTGGTGCAAGACAGCACTTTGCATAGCATTGCTTTAGAATATGGTTGCTCTGCTAGGGAGCTTTCGAAGACATAAATAGTTGGTGTCATCCCAAACAAAGAGAATCAGAATCTCTGAGGATAGGGCTCAGGTATTTGTGTTTTAATTAAGTACCAAAGCTGATTAAGGAATACCCCTGGTGGAAAGTCACTATTTAGATGCAATAGGAGGATGGAGGAGATAGCACTGTCTTTTCGGGACCAAAGCCTGTGGGCCCCTCTACCCACTTGCTTCAAACTTCAGCTGGCGCCGCTGGTCACAGCAGATTTTTAATAGCGTCTTTGCTGGGTTCTTCTTTATCACCTACTGATCTGATAGGGGTTGGCAAATTATCTTGGGCAAAATTTATACTTGGTGACATTTGATAATATTCTTTCTATTGGCCTTTGTTCATATTGTACTCTGTCCTAAAGCTTTCAGTTCTTGCTGAATTTATTCTCTCATGAAATACAAACCCAGCTTTCTTTGAAGCCAACACAACAGAGGAAAAAGCCCTTCTTGCCTTTCTCCATGACAGAGCCCCAGCACCGTCACTGTTGTCATCATATACCTTGGTGGCACGAGAGGTTTGGTGCCTACAGAAACAGGCCAGTGGTTCCAGGATAGTGAATGTTCTGTGTATGATTCTAAGGTGATGGAACCCACACCCACTGCCACCTACCTGCTGTCCCCAGGCTCAGCAGCACAGCCACCCAGAGGACCCAGAAGAAAATGAGGATGGCGAGTGTCCACAGTGGCTGGAACAGCAGGAAGGGAGAACTGCTGATGGCTTTATTTGTGATTCGGAAAAGCTCAACTGTCCATTTTATTCTCTTTCTGAGAACAAAAATCAAGACAAGCAGGACTGCCTGGGGAGAGAGGGGTCAGAGCAAATTATGTCAAGATAATGCAGACCCGGGTAGAGCTGAAAACAATGTTCTTTCCCTGACGTCTCAGCAAACGCCCTTTAAAGATAGTGACTTGCTACTTCTGTCATAATTGAATAGATAATTTCCCAAACACTACTTGAGCACCTACTGTGTGCTGGCCCCATGATAGATCTCACAGATACACCAATGAACAAGGCACAGTCCCTCCCCAAGGGACCTTGCAGTATGGTCAGAAAGCAAGAGAGAATGAGAATAGGGCCCTCTAGGGTCAGGGAGATGCCGCTTCCCCACCCCACAGAGCCCGAGGCACTCAGAGGGCCCAAGATACCCAGGAGGGCAAGGCCGTGTGAGGAAGAGACGAAAAGGCAGTGATTATGTGCCTTCCCCTCTACGGGTTTTCCCTTCCTACATATAAATATCTACAAATCTCATTTTTATTTTTTATTTTATTTTTTTTGCAGTTTTTGGCCAGGACTGGGTTTGAACCCGCCATCTCCGGCATAGGGGGCTGATGCCCTACTCCTTTGAGCCACAGGTGCCACCTCAAATCTCATTTATTAATGAAACAAATCCTGCACCCCCACCCTGCCTCTGTCTTCTCTCTCCCTTTTCACAGCCACGTTTCTGGGCTTGTCTCCATTCACCATCTAGAATTCATACCCTACCTGCTCATTCTTGCTTTTTTTTTTTTTTTTTCTCATAATTTCTCTTTTTTTAATTTAATTTTTAATTATTTTTATTTTTTGAGACAGTCTCACTCTGTCACCGTAGATAGAGTGCCATCATGGCGTCATAGCTCACAGTGACCTCCAACTCTTGGGCTTAAGTGATTCTCTTGCCTCAGCCTCCCAAGTAGCGGACGGTGGGGAAAGATGGCCAGAGGACAGTGGCATAAACTGTGCAGAAGCCACCGCAGGAACTGGAAGCAAAGTCTCCTGGCTGTGCCTGGCAAGGGGTGTCTGGAGAGGCCCAGGGAGACACCCAGAGGAGACCCCTGGATTGCAAAGCTGAGGAGAACTCCCATCTGTGTTCTCACTGCCTAATAATCAATAAGGAAGAGGGACTTTTCCCTTTTAATTTCAGATTTTTATGGGGAAGAAGAGTCCCCAAATCATGGAAGCTCTAGGTGAAGATATTACAGACCTACAATGGACTTGCTTTTTATTTAAAATTGCAACAAAAGGAAGTGATAAAATCATTAGGCAAACAAACTTGGCTCTTCTCTGCTAAGTGGGATGTTAACATATGTGTGCATTTGAATGGTTTGTGTTTTTACTACTATAGCGTGCATATAATACCCTTCTCCTGCTAAAGTACACTGCAGGGATGCTCAGAGGAAGAGATGAGTTCACTCTGATCCTGGCTGCTGGGATGCTCAGAGGAAGACATGAGTTTGCTCTAATCCTGGCTACTACCTAATGGGACTGGTGCTCAGTGGGGGCTGGGTTTGGCTGGGCAGGGACCACTCCCACTAAGGGCCAAGACTGGACTTCACTCTGCTGGGCTGGAAGCTTCTAAGCTTGAAGGAGCTGTGTTTCTTCCTGTCCTGGGCTAATACTCTGAGGTGAACATTTGACACCATTCACCCCCTATTCCTCACTAGCAGTTATACCGAAACTGCTTAAATGTTACATAAATAATACTCCATATTCCTAGGACAATGGTCCCAATGTGTTTGTAAGGTAGCTTCTGGGAATCAGGAGGCAGGAACATGTCCCCACCCAAGTGGTCCAGCTAGTGGACAAGGGTCTCCCTGGGTGGGGCTTTTTAGGTTACCTCTAGGCTACAACCCTCGAAGGAAGTTTAACACAGGGGCTCTGAGGTGACCCTTTCTTCTCCTGCTAACGTTGGTTTTCTCTTTCTTTCCCTTCTCTGGGCAGCAGGGTTGGGAAAAGGGGCACGTGGAGGGGAAGAGGAGCAGTGGGTCCCTTCTCTGTCCCTTGGAGACCAGTGCTGGGGCTGGGAGTGGTGCCTGACTAGGGCATAGGGCTTGGCTTTCCCCCTCCCTGACCCCCTGACCCTCTTCATGCAGGCCCTGTGCAGGGGTCTGTAGGAGTGGTGGGGTGTGGAGCAGGGCAGGCTGCTGGGGCTTCCCTGGACATCGCTGTCCTCTCACCTCATGGCCAGCCCAGCTTCACCAGACTCAGTTCCCCAGCTGAACAAGTGAGGGCCACCTGCCAGGTCACACTAGGGGTGCCTCTGTGGGAAGTGCTGAACTTCACGGTGGATAGGCCCCAGTGGAAATGCCCGCATGGTGGTCCACTGCTTAGTACAGAGGCCTGTGGACAGCAGGGTCTGCACGTAAATGGTGATGATGGCAAAGAACCCGGCGCTCTCCTGAGGAGGAGTGGCTCTGGCTCACCCAGCACCCAGCACTCTGCAGGAACTCGGGCCCAAGGTGCGCCGTGAGAGGCTCAGCTCAGCCTCTGCAGGAGCTCCCTGAAGAACTCGTGGACACAGGTGAAAACTGCCTCTCTCTGCTCTCACGGCCTCCCTCTCCTCCGTCTCACCCGAGCCTGGGATCTGGGTGTCGGGGAAGGTTCAGTGTGTGACAACAGAGGGACCCTGCCACTCCTACCCCAGCCTGCCTTGGGGAGGCCTTTTCTTCTGCAGCCTCTCCCAGGCCCTGCCTGAGACAAGGCGAAACAGGCACGTCGCGGTGCCCTTTCTCCCAGGCACATTCTGTGTGAAGAACGCAAACCTGAAACTGCAATGCAGAAAGAAGAAAATAGGGAAAGTGCAGCAAATGTGGGAACTGAAGGATTCCTAAGAGAGGACTGAGCTGGGCACGTGGTCACTGCTGCCGCTGCGTCTCCCTACAGTGCTCAGCGACCACAACACCCAGCAGCGGTGACCACGACACCCAGCAGCGGTGACCACAGGCTGCCGGAATCAATTCTGGCTCTCCCAGTATGTCCCGATTCAGCATGCCTGACACCACCTGGGGGGTGACCTGCGTGACTGCTGCTTTTCAACCCTCCCCTCACAACCGGGATCTGTGGCCTCAGCGTTCTGACTTAGCCTGTTCCCACTCGGGAGTTCACTGAGGAGCCAGCGGGTTCTCTGGAAACCAAATCACCCAGTGGCCAGTGGGTGTGGAGACAAAGGGCTCTGTGCTCAGGGGCACTGGGAGCTGTGTGCCTCGACAGAGGAGGGGTGCTGCTCCTCGCAGGCAGGGCTGGGGACTGTCATAAGCCTGCCCCTGCCCACCCACAGTGTCACCTCATAGCCCCTTGTGGCTGAAAAGAGTAACACAGCAAGGATAACAGACCAGTGTCTGGGAGATGGCAGAAATGGCTTGGAAGCTAAGATGTCTTTTTCTATTTTATGAAGATTTTGATTTATGCCTGTATGGGTTTCTCAATTCCAAAGAAAGCCTGTTCAGAGGTGAAGAACAAACAAGTTCTTGTTTGGGGCTAGAATTCAATGATTTGGATTTCAGTGTTCGGGCTGGCTACTTGACCCCTGCTGGCAGGGGGTCTCTTACCGTGATGACCGTAGACACAATCGCGAACCCTAGCACGCACTTCATATTTTCCCTTTCTGTGTCCAATTCTATGCTGAGGTCGTTGGTATAGTCATAATACAGCCACCATAAGACACCACAGACAACTAGAAGACAGAATGGCAGTGGACTCAGCACACGTGTGGGCCGTGAGATGGCCTCCCCCTGCAGCAGAACCACACGGAGAAGTCCAGACCCTGCCAGCCCGCTGGGTGGCCCTGTTCAGGAAGTGGGGACCAAACCTCAGGGGGTCTCTACAGTCAACCACTGCCCTCTGCAGGAGCTGGACAGGGCTGGGGCTGCTGCAGAGGTCCAGCAGTCCAGGGAGTGACCCCAGACACAGGTGCCCCGCCCCACAACTCGGGTCTAGTGTCAGCAGGAGGGAAGCTGCACAGAGATGGTGGCCTGGGGAATGACAGAGCCCAAGGCCTAAGGTTTTCAAGCAAGCTCTGCCATAGCCTCTCCTATGGGAGCCTGGATATTGGCTTCTCACCTACAAAACCAGGCAGATATACGTGGCCTGTGGGCATCACATAAGCCAGAGGGGCTCACTCTGAGGAGCCCCTGATACTGCAAATACTCTGCATTTAGGAAATACCACCGTATGCTGTATCTATAGTAACCACAGGAAAGTCACAATTGTCTCTACTAATCGTAGATGGGAAAACTCTCTCTCACCAGTCATTGTGCCTGTCCTCCAACAAAAGGCTGCACAGCTCTAAGTTCATGAGGGCAGAGCTGATTATTCAGAGGAATGAAACATATCAGCTATTAAGAATTAAAATACAGTCATGCCCCCACAGGGTGACGTTTTGGTCAATAAGAGGCCACATACACGATGGTAGCCCCATAAGATTATAATACTGTGTTTTTACTGTACCTTTTCTATGTTTGGATGTGTTTAGATACACAAATACTCACCACTGTGTTACAGTTGCCTGCAGGATTCAGTACAGTAACAGGCTGCACAGGCGTGTAGCCAGGAGCATCAGGCTGTACCACGCAGCCGGTGCTGTCTATTTGGTTTGGTGAGTGACTTCTGTGATGCTTGCACAGTGAGAGAACCCCCTAAGATTGTATTTCTCAGAGGGTATCCCTGTCATCAAGTGACACATGCTGTGTCCCCTACTAAATGGAAAATAGCTGCAGCCTTGAGCTCCCCTCCCCGCATGCTCTCGCCCCTCTCATCCCTTTTCCCAACAACCCCAATGGGACCACAAGCCAGCAGCTAAAAGGGGAAAATGGGCACATACAGGGTCTCCAAGACTCTGCTTCCACTCAGGCCTGGACCTTTGCAGGCTGATTAGGGCCTTTGCATGACAACTTTGCATGGGCACCCACATGCCAATGGGTAAGGCACAAGTTCAGAAGAAATCCTTGGAAATGCTCCCAACAGGTGCTGGAATTCTCTTTTAATGTTACAGATACCAGGATCACTCAACAGGCAGCCCATCTCAGGGATGGCAGAGTGGAGTGGAAGAAACACAGTCCGGGCATTAACTTTGCTATTATCTGTGGAACATAAGCAACTACCGTTGTTCTCATGGGCCTGAGTTTTCTCATATGTAAAAGGATCACACTGGATATTCTTGGAGACCCCATTTAGCTAAATAAATGCTAACTGTTAAGCTCTATACTCAATGGAAAGGCTTTTCATTGACTCAAAAAGAAATCAAGTAGAAATACTTACACAACAACCCCAAAATAAGCAATGAAATGAAAATGTGAACCAGAAGGATGGTGAGGAATCGGAAGGTAAACATCACGGCCAAGGACAAGGCTGAAAAATCAAGCAAAACATATAAACAACACAAAGGGTACAGGTGACATGGTAGAACGCAATGATCAAACCCTCCAGAAAAGTGAGGACTGAGGATTTTATCTGATTCTAGCTATCTTGGGACCCCTATCAAAGACCAAATGAAAATAACAAGACACACTCAGGGCATTCTCTGAAGCACTTATAGGTTCAGTTAGCTATGGGAAGCCAGTCTCTGAAAGTGCTGGCATTCTTCTTAAAAAACATGTATTTATTTTTTTATTTTTACATATACATGTGTCTATTAGGTTTCCATTTTTTTTGCCTTCACAAAATTAAAAAGCCTTAAAATTTAATTAAAAAAAATTTAAATGGAGATATTATTTCCAAATAACCAAATCCGTTTTTTCCTTACAAGTTCAAATGAATCATTAAAAAATTTTACCATACTTTAGTTTTTTGACTTTATATAGGGCTTATGAAAAGTTCTAACTTTAAATGTTCTATGATGCTGTTAAGTATGAAACATTAACACCTTTGCAATGATTGTAACTATAAAGTAAGCTGTATATATAAAATACTGCATTTCATTTTCCACTATTTGGGGTTTTAGACATAGGATTTTTTTCTAAATATTTCAGTGAATCTGTAAGTACTGTTTTTTAAAAATTTTTCTTCCTAAACAAGAAATCAGGACCTGGGGTGGTGGCTCACACCCATAATCCTAGCACTCTAGGAGGCTGAGGCAAGTGTATTGCTTAAGCTCAGGAGTTTGAGACTAGCCTGGGCAAGAGTGAGACCCTGTCTCTACTAAAAATAGAAAACCAAGCCGGGAGTTGTGGCAGGTGCCTATAGTCCCAGCTACTCTGGAGGCTGAGGCAAGAGGATTGCTTAGCCCAAGAGTTTGAGGTTGTTGTGAGCTATGATGATGCTATGGCACTCTACCCAGGGTGACAGAGTGAGACTATGTCTTAAAAAAACAAAAATCAAATCAGGATTGCAAACAGATATTTCAGTGTATTAGTTAATAACATGGATTTGGGATCAGAGATCTGGGTTTGAGTCTAAGTTCTGTCACCAAGTCTATTAGATGTGCCACCTGAGCCAAGTCCCTGAATCTCTCTAATCTTAGTTTCCTCTCCTACAGGTGGGGTGGGATTCTAATGAGATTTTAATGAGTTAAGAAGTAGCACCATGCCTGGCCCTTGGTAGGTGCTTGGTAAATGACAGTTGCTAATACCATCATGGGTCTAAAAAGCACACTGTCCTTGTGGGGCCATTCGGTCATCATATGTGACATCAGGACTAACCTGGATTTTTTTCATATGTGTGGTCACCATGCCAGTATCTAGCAGTCAGAGTGTCCTATTTGGGTCATTTGAAGTCATTCTCAGCCTAAATAAGAAGTCTGGAAGTACCATAATGGTGCCTAGTAAGCATCCCCAAGCATTTAGAAGTTAGTTACTTTTTTGGCCATGAAATTATGGAAAACTCAATTTATAAACTGGCAGAAATATGTTAATGGCTGACCAAAAAGTTTCTTTCAACGAAACTAGTTTTTCAGAGACTAGGAAATGCCACTGGAAAAGGGTAGATAACAGGTTATTACTACTGTCTCAAGGCACAGAGTGCATTAACCTGCCTAAAGAGAAAGCTGGCTCTTAACAGGATGAGGCATGGCAAATGGGGAGCCAAAGGGTCAGGAGTGGGTAGCTGCTTCTAGAAAGGCCCAGAGAAGGTATGTCCTGGCTTAAGGCCCTGACTGCCTACAACCCAAAGCAGGTCTATTCTTCAGAGGAGCTGGACATCAGGCCATCACAGCTTGCTTCTATTTAATGGGGAGTACACACCTCCTTCCCTCTCGAGGCGGCTTTCTGTCTGGCTCACCTACAGGTAGAGGGCATGGCCAGAAGATGTGGTTTTTGGTCCCTCTGGCAGTTGTACTTTTCAAGGACGATTCATCAGTTGGCACTATGCTATATACATCCACCCCTTACACAGAGCTGAGGACCAGACTCTGCAACACGGTCGGTGAGCTAAGGCACCCCAGCCACCAGGCTTCCTGGCAGAGAGCCAGATGGTCTTCTCCCATTCTCATTGCCCCACCTCCCCCCAAACCTGAGACATTAAAAACACCTATAAAGAAAATAATATGAAGTTTTATAGTGAAGTCAAGCAGCTAATTTTCATTGTACAACATAATAAGTGCTAGAAACTTCAGCATTTCATAAACAGTTACTGTCATCAAATTAACAGAGTTACCTAATGCAAGGACACACAGGCCAAGGATAGTGTCTTTTCCCGACATTATTCCACTTAGAATTCGATGGAGGGTGTCAGCATCATTTATCAACACAGATGCAAACAGGGAATAGCACTCAGGTGTTTGAGGGATGCATCGGTTAAACAAGGGAAAAGACTTGCTAGAAATAAAAGAAGAAAATGTTTACTTATTATCTTAGAAAAGATGTTTAGAATGCTCAACAACCAAGAAAGCATAAGAACTGCAGTAATAAAAAACAGGTTTAACATCCTGTTTGCAAAGTACATCTTAGAAAGTCGGGGAGCTGTGCTCTGCTATAGAATTATCCATACCCTGTGGATGGGAAATAGATTATGGGGACCCACAGAGACCAAAACCCTAAACTAGGGGTATAACATTAAAAAAAAAAATAAAATGTTGTATATATTAAAAGTATACAATGTGTTTTTTTTTTTTAAGACAGAGTCTCACTTTGTCACCCTCAGTAGAGTGCCGTACCGTCACAGCTCACAGCAACTGCCAGCTCTTGGGCTTAAGAGATTCTCTTGCCTCAGCCTCCTGAGTAGCTGGGACTACAAGCTCCCGCCACAATGCCTGGCTATTTTCTTATTGTTGTTGCAGTTTGACCGGGGCTGGGTTTGAACCTGCCACCCTTGGTATACGGGGCTGGTGCCCTACTCACTGAGCCACAGGTGCCGCCCTACAATGTCATGTTTTGATATTCATATACATTGGGGAACAATTACTATAGTTAAGGTAATTAATATGTCCATTATTTTCCATAGTATATATATATATATGTATACTATAGTATACATATATACTATAGTATGTATATATATGTATACTGTACTTAAATATATATATATTTAACTATATATTTAACTATAGTTAAGGTAATTAATATGTCCATTATTTTCCATAGTATATATATATATATGTATACTGTACTTAAATATATATTATATATATGTTTTTTGTTTTTTTTTTTTGAGACAGAGCCTCAAGCTGTCGCCCTGGTTAGAGTGTTGTAGCATCACAGCTCACAGCAACTTCCAACTCCTGGGCTCAAGTGATTCTCCTGCCTCCACCTCCCAAGGACCTGGGACTACAGGCACCTGCCACAACACCCGCCTATTTTTGGGTTGCAGCCATCATTGTTGTTTGGCGGGCCCAGGCTGGATTCGAACCTGCCAGCTCAGGTGTATGTGACTGGCGCCTTAGCCACTTGAGTCACAGGCGCTGAGCCTCCATAGTTATATTTTTGTGGTGGCAACACTTAATAGCTATTCTCTCAGCAAACTTCAAATATACAATATCATATCATCACCTGTAGTCATGGTGCTACATGTCCAACAAAATTGAAATCTGTGTGCTTTGACTAACATTTCCCACGTCACTCACCCCACTCTCTCCCTCCCCAGGTAATTGCTATTCTATTCTGTTTTCATAAATTTGACTTTTTTTTTTTTTTTTGAGACAGAATCTCAAGCTGTCGCCCCGGGTTGAGTGCCATGGCGTGACAGCTCACAGCAAACTCAAACTCTTGGACTTAAGTGATTCTCTTGCCTCAGCCTCCCAGTGGCTGGGACTACAGGTGCCCACCACAACGCCCGGCTATTTTTGGTTGTAGTTGTCATTGTTGCTTGGTGAGCTGGGCTGGATTTACACCCGCCAGCTCCAGTGTATGTGGCTGGTGCCCTTAGCCACGTGAGCCACAGGCACCAAGACAACTTTTAAAAATTCTATACATCAGTGGGATGATGAGGTATTTTCCCTTCTGTGCCTGGCTTATTTCACATAATATGATGTCCTCTGGGTTCACTCATGTTGTATAAAAGGCAGAATCTCCTTTTTAAAGGCCAAACAATACTCTGTTGTATATCTACACGTGCCGTATTTTCTTTATGGGGAACATTTTTGACTCTCCTGTCTTGGCCCTTCCTAGACCTAATAAACTACCAACTCTAATACAGAATGCCATTTCTTTAAGGAAGTGTTAGGGATAAGGGCAGAGTCAATGTGTCCATGACTCCAGGAAAGAGAGCATGAGGCTCGAGTGCCTTGCCGTGAACAGAGCGAGTGCTTAATAACCGAGCAGTAGACGTTGACGGATGCTGCAGTTGATACACCCTTTGGGTGGATGAGAAAGTTGACCTTTTGGATCCCCTTCCTGAAATGTAAAGATGTGCAGGAATATGCATTTGCTATAGTTTGGATACCCCTTCAAATCTCACGCTGAAATCTGATCTCCAGTGTTACAGGTGGGCCTAATGGGAGGTATTTGGGTTGTGGGGGCATATTCCTCATGAATAGATTAATCTGCTCCCTGGGGAACGGGTGATTGAGTTATGGGTCTATTAGGTGTATTAGGGCTCTTGTTAAAAAAGAGCCTGGCACCTCCCTCCCCTTTTGCTTCTGCCATGCGCTGGTAGCCTTTGCCTGCCACTGTGAGCAGAAGCAGTTTGAATCCCTCACCAGGGGCAGGTGCTGCTGTGCTTCTTGTACAGCCTGCAGAAACGTGAGCCAAATAAACTTTTCTCTATTGTTTATAAATTACCGGGCCTCAGGTAATATATCAGTGATTTTCAACTGGTGTACTAAAGCACACTGGCACGCCACGAGAGGATCTTAGGCGTGCTGAGAAATTTTTTTTGAGACAGAGCCTTAAACTGTTGTCCTGGGTAGAGCACTGTGGCATCACAGCTCACAGCAACCTCCAACTTCTGGGCTTAAGTGATTCTCTTGCCTCAGCCTCCCAAGTAGCTGGGACTACAGGCGCCCACCACAATGAGCAGCTATTTTTTGGTTGTAGTTGTCATTGTGTTTGGTGGGTCTGGGCTGGATTCGAACCTGCCAGCTCTGGTGTATGTGGCTAGTGCCTTAGCTGCTTGAGCTACATGTGCCGGAGCCATGCTGAGAAAATTTTTAAAGATCATTGAATTATTTAAAGATCATTAAATTATTTTTGAAAGAAGTTCAAAGCACAGTAAGTATATTCCTTTTTCATTTTTTACTCTTTTTTGAGATCTACATAATTTAAATGTGCCATGGAAGTTTAACTATAGGTTCAAGTGTGCAGTGAGATTAAAAAAGGTTGAAAAACACTGCTTTACAGAAAAGATGGCTGATCCTGATTAAGAGAAATTTTTCATATAGTCTGGATTTAAGTCGTTTATTATATATATCTTCAGTCTTGAACCCCCGGGCCATGGACCCATACCAGTCCGTGGCCTGTTAGGAATGGCCGCACATGCGCGGTGCCTGTGGCTCAAAGGAGTAGGTGCTGGCTCCATATACCAGAGGTGGTGGGTTCAAACTCGACCCCAACCAAAAACTGCAGAAAAAAAAAAAAAAAAAAGGAATGGCGGCACAGTGGAAGATGAGTGGCAGGTGAGTGAGCAAAGCTCCATCTGTACTTAAGCTGCTCTCCATTGCTCAAATTGCCACCTGAGCTCCGCCTCCTGTCAAATCAGCAGGGGCTTTAGAGTCTCATAGAACGGTGGTTCTCAGCCTTCCTAAGGCCGCAGCCCTTTAATACAGTTCTTGTGGGCGCTGTCATAGAATAAACCCTACTCTCCACTGCCCAAGTGAGGGGGGTAGGTTGCATGCTCCTAAGAGAATCTAACACCTGACAACCTGAGGTGGAGCTGGGGCGGTGACACTAGCTCAGGGCTCTCATGGATTCTGCATTACGGCGAGTTGTGTAATTATTATATGTCACAACGTAATAATCAAAATAAAGTGCACAATATGTGTAATGCTCTTGAATCATTCCCAAATCATCTCCCTACCCCTGGTCCAGGGAAAAATTATCTTCCTTGAAACTAGACCCTGGTGCCACAAAGGTTGGGGGCCACTGATACATAAGTGTTGTAAATATTTTCTCCCAGCTTGCAGCTTTCTTTTTTCATTTTCTTAATGATGGATGACACTTTTAATTCTGATTCAGTTCAAGGAAACAGTTTTCCCTTTTATTTGTATTGCTTTTTGCCATCTCAAAGAATCTGAGCAAGTGTGTTGGTGGGAGCCTGTGATCCCAGCTACTTGGGAGGTTAAGCAAGAGGATCTGTTGAACCAAGAGTTTGAGGTTACAGTGAGCTATGACTGAGCCACTGCATGCACTCCAGCTCAGGTGACAGAGCAAGCCTCCATCTCTAAAAATAAATAAATAAATAAATACATAACTTCTCGGCTCAGCACCCATAGCACAGTGGTTACAGTGCCTGCCACATACACCAAGGCCGGAGGGTTCGAACTCAGCTGGGGCCTGCTAAACAACGACAACTGCAACAAAAAAATAGCTGGGCATTGTGGTGGGCGCCTGTAGTCCCAGCTACTTGGGAGGCTGAGGCCAGAGAATTGCTTAAGCCCAGGAGTTTGAGGTTGCTGTGAGCTGTGACGCCATAGCACTCTATGGAGGGTGATATAGTGAGACTGTGTCTCAAAACAAAACAAAAAAAAAGACATCTTTGCCTACTTCAAGGTAGCAAAGAGATATTCTATTTTTTTTTTTTTTTCTAAAAGCTTTATCGTTCTAGGTATTATGTTTAGGTCTAAGATCTCAAATTAATTTTTTCGTGTAGTATGAGTTGAGTCCAGATTCGTTTTTCTCCCTGTCTTTCCATTTGTTCCAGCATCATTTGTTGAAAAGACTTGTTTTCCCCGTGAGGTTGCCTTGGTACTTTCATTAATCAATGGACCACATATACGCAGTTCCATTTGGGGGCTTTCTCTTCTGTTCCATTTACCTAACTGAATATTCTTGTTCCACTACCACACCATCTTAATCACTATACCTTAAAAAAGCCTCTGGAAAAAATCAGGTGGTGTGAGCCCTCAAATGTTGTTCTTCAAGATTGCTTTTTGTGACCCTAGGGGTTTAGCTTTTCTATAATTTTGGATTAACCTTGTCAATTCCTAAGGAAAAAAAAAAAGTTAAATGGGGGGGGGGGACTGCATTAAATCTATAGAACAATTTGGGAGAAGTGACATTCTAACTTAAAGCATCCAGTTCATGAACAACATGTATTTCTCCACTTATTCTGGTGTTAATTTGTCTCAGCAATATCTTTTAAGTTTTTAGTTAAGGTCTTATATGCTTTCTGTTAAATTTATTCCTAAGTATTCTGTATTTTTTGAATTCTGCTGAAAAGAGACTTAAAAATAATTTCCTAATTGTTTCCTAATAGTGTAGAGAAAGACAATTTGACTTCTCTCTTGTACCTTTGCTCAATTTTCTTAGCTGATATTTTGTAGATTCCTTTGGATACTTCTATGTAACTAATCAGGCCATCTGTAAATAAAGATGATTTTACTTCTTCCTTTATTTTTCTTTATTTATTTGCAGTTCCTGGGATTCCATTACAAAGTGGAATAGAAATAGTAAGAGCAGATATCCAAGGTATTGTATCTAATCTTAGGTAGAAAGCATTTAATAGTTCACCATTAAGTATGATGTTAACTGTAAATTTCTCAGAGACGCTGCTCATCAGCTATTCCTAGGTTACCTGGATTATTTTGTAAAAAGGCTAGATAGTGTTACATTAAATTATATACATGATTGAAAAAGCCTTTTATCGACATCCATTTAGATTTTTTTCAATCTTTTAATATTACAAATACTACAGTGAATAACCTTGCACAAATGCCATTCCACACTGGTACAATCAAGCAGCTATACAATACACCTGTACATTAAATTTGTAGAAGAACTACTTGATTAAAAGATGTGTATTCATAACTGGAGATTGATGAATTACTTTCCTGAGATCACTGCCTCAGCAATGTTTCAAAGTGTCTATTTCCCCACACCCTTACCTAACCTTTAGATATTTCCAAGTAGGTGAAAACAGAATCTTAAATTGAATCGCCCCTATCATAAGGGAGATCTAACTTTTTCTAGTATATTTAAGAAATATTGTGCTTTTTGATTAAAGTGTCTATGCATATTCTTATCCAATTTTTATACTGAGATGTTGAACTTTTAAAAGTTGATTTGTAAGAACTTTTTTTTTTTTTTTTTGAGACAGAGTCTCACTATGTCACCCTGGGTAGAGTGTCATGGAGTCATAGCTCACAGCAGTCTCAAACTCTTGGGCTCAAGAGATTCTCTAACCTCAGCCTCCCAAGTAGCTGGGACTACAGGCACCCACCAAAATGCCCAGCTACTTTTTTGTTGCAGTTGTCATTGTTGTTTAGCTGGCCCGGGCCGGGTTCAAACCCACCAACTTCGGTGTATGTGGCTGGTGCTGTAACCACTGTGCTACGGGCGCCAAGCCTTGTAAAACTTTTTATAGAGAAATTAATTTTTTTTTTTTTTTTTTTCTGAGACAGTCTCAAACTGTTGCCCGGGTAGAGTGCCGTAGCGTCACAGCTCACAGCAATGTCAAACTCTTGGGCTTAAGCGATTCTCTTGTCTGAGCCCCCCAGGTAGCTGGGACTACAGGCACCTGCCACAATGCCCGGCAATTTTTCTTTTTTGCAGTTGTCTTTGTTGCTTTAGCTGGCCTGGGCTGGGTTCGAACCCACCAGCCTTGGTGTATGCGGCCGGAGACCTACCCACTGAGATATGGGCACTGCCCTAATTGCTTTTCTTATATGAATTGCAACTTAATTGGCCTGTTTACTTTGCTTCTAGTGGTTTTTTTTAATCATACAGAAATGTATGTTTTATGTAGTCAAATTTATCCTTTTTTTTTTTTTTGTAGAGACAGAGTCTCACTTTATGGCCCTTGGTAGAGTCCCATGGCATCACATAGCTCACAGCAACCTCCAACTCCTGGGCTTAAGCAATTCTCTTGCCTCAGCCTCCCGAGTAGCTGGCACTACAGGCGCCCAGCTATTTTATTGTTGCAGTTCGGCCGGGGCCGGGTTTGAACCTGCCACCCTCGATATATGGGGCCTGCGCCTTACTGACTGAGCCACAGGTGCCGCCCTATCCATTTTTTTTCTTCGGGTTTGAACCTGCCACCCTCGATATATGGGGCCTGCGCCTTACCGACTGAGCCACAGGTGCCGCCCTATCCATTTTTTTTCTTTTATGTTTCAGGGTTTTAAGTCATAGTTAGGAGCCTTCCCTACTCTTAGTGCGTAAAGAAATTCTCCTATTTCTATGCGTAAAGAAATTCTTCTAGCACAGCGGTTCTTAACCTGTGGGTCGTGACCCCTTTCTAACAATGAAAATACATCCTGCATATCAGAGATTTACATTACCATTTCAAACAGTAGCAAAATTACAGTTATGAAGTAGCAAAGAAAATAGTTTTATGGTTGGGGGTCACCACAACATTGGGAACTATATTAAAGGGTCGCAGCATTAGAAAGGTTGAGAACTACTATTCTAGAACTTTCTGGTTTCACTTTATACATTAAAAATGTTTAATCCATTACCATGTAAGGTCCAGGGCATGGAATAAACTTTCCTTTTGGTTGTCTACCTGGCTGTCCCAACATCATTTGCTGAATAGTCTATCTTTTTGTCACTTTTGAAAAGCCAATTTTATCATGTACTAATTTCCTGTAAGTATCTGAGTCTAATTATGTTTTTATTTCAATCATGATAAATTTATAGATCAACTTATGTAGGGAGAGAGGATGTCTTTATAATGTTGAATTTTATTATCAAGAACACAGAGGCTTTTCCATTCATTCAAATTTTCTTTATACTTCAAGAATATATTAATTTTTTTCCCCTTTGGTTCTTGTGTATTTCTTTTCTTTCTTTCTTTCTTTTTTTTTTTTTAGACAAAGTCTCATTATGTCGCCCTCTGTAGAGTGCTGTGGTACAGCCTCACAGCAGCCTCAAACTCTTGGGTTTAAGTGATTCTCTTGCCTCAGCCTCCCACGTAGCTGGGGCTACAGGCGTCTGTCGCAATGCCCTGGCTATTTTTTGTTGTTGTTGCAGTTGTCATTGTTGTTTGGCAGGCCTGGACCAGGTTTGAACCTGCCAGCCTTGGTCGCCCTAACCACTGAGCTATGGGCACCAGCCTCTTCTGTATTTCTTGTTAAATTTACTTCTAGGTACTTTTGTGCGTTTGTGTGTTTTCTTGCAGTGGAAAATACATTTTTTTTTTTTGAAATATACGAATGCTTAGATGTCAGCATATATTGTTCCATGTCACCAAAATGAGTTCTCTTCTTGTCTGTAGTTCTCTAGTTAATTTTCTTAGATTTCCAGGGTGATAACCATATCATCTGCAGAGTGACAATTTTATCTTCTGCTTTCCAATGTTTAAACTTCTCATTTTTTTCTTTGCTATTTCTAAACAGATTTTTTTTTTTTTTTTTTTAGATAGAGTCTCACTCAGTTGCCTTGGGATTGAGTGCCACGGTATCATAGCTTACAACAACTTTAAATTCTTGGGTTCAAGCGATTCTCTTGCCTCAGTCTTCTGTGTAGCTGAAGGGCACTATAGGCACCCACCACGAAGCCCGGATAGTTTTTATTTTTTTTAGAGATGGGGGTCTCACTCTTGGTCAGGGTGGTCTTGAACTCTTGAGTTCAAGCAATCTACTTCAGCCTCCCAGAGTGCTAGGATTACAGGCCTTAAACAGATGTTTTTTTTTTGTTTGTTTTGTTTTCAGTTTTTAGGTAGGGCTGGGTTTGAACCCACCACCTCCAGCATATGGGGCTGGAGCCCTACTCCTTTGAGCCACAGGCGTTGCCCTTTTTAAAGACAGAGTCTCGCTATGTTGCCCTCTGTACAGTGCTGTGGCGTCACAGCTCACAGCAACCTCCAACTCTTGGGCGTAAGCAGTTCTCTTGCCTCAGCCTCCCGAGTAGCTGGGACTACAGGCGCCTGCCACAACGCCTGGCTATTTCTTTTTTTTTTTTTTTTTTTTTGAGACAGAGCCTCAAGCTGTCACCCTGGGTAGAGTACTGTGGCATCACAGCTTACAGCAACCTCCAACTCCTGGGCTCAAGCGCATCTCCTGCCTCCGGCTCCCAAGTAGCTGGGAATACAGGCGTCTGCCATAATGTCCAGCTATTTTTTAGTTGCAGCTGTCGTTGTTTGGCAGGTCTGGACTGGATTTGAACCTGTCAGCTCCGGTGTATGTGACTGGCGCCTTAGCCACTTGAGCCACAGGTGCCAAGCCTATAGGCCTGGCTATTTCTTGGTTGCAGTTGTTATTGTTGTTCAGCGGGCCTGAGCTGCACTCAAACCTGCCAGCTTCACTGTAAGTGGCTGGCGCCCTACTCTCTGAGCTAAGGGTGCTGAGCCATTAAACAGATTTTTTTTTTTTTTTTTTTTTGTAGAGACAGAGTCTCACTTTATCACCCTCAGTAGAAGGCTGTGGTGTCATACAGTTCACAGCAACCTCCAAATCCTGGGCTTAGGTGATTCTCTTGCCTCAGCCTCTCGAGTAGCTGGGACTACAGGCACATACCACAATGCCTGGCTATTTTTTTGTTGCAGTTTGGCCAGGGCCTTAACACTAATAAAACTAAATTGTTTGGAAAACAATTGTTTTTTGAACTTTCACTTAATGTTTCTGAAAAATATGATCAGATATAAATTCAATGCCATTTTATTTGTTTTCCCCCAAACACAATTCTTCATAAGACCTTAACTTTGTCACCATGGCTTTGTCAACTATGGTGCTTTTTAGGCATTTGACAACCCTGAGCTGTTAAAGACTGACTCATCTTAGCTCTGAGGGTGACACAGAGATGCATGTAAAATGTGGGTTTCCCATGAAGAGTGGCTGACCAGCTGCCCACTATTTAATTAGCTAGGGCAAGGACACATTTTTAGGCCATGGCCTGAATTTTCTTCACTACTTCTGTTTTTCTTCTCACCGCTAGCAAAGACATTGAACTTGCAGGAAGTAATTGGGAGAGCTGCCTATACAGGGTGGACATAAACTTCATGTGCAATTTAAAATACTTCAACATGGAGGCTGAGGTGGGTGGATTGCTTGAGCTCACAAGATCGAGATCAGTCAGAGCAAGAGAGACCCTGTCTCTAAAAATTGTGGCAGGCACCTATAGTCCCAGCTATTGGGGAGGCTGCCAAGAGGGTGCTGTGAGCTATGACGCCATGGTACTCTGCTCAGAGTGACAAGGTGAGACTCTGTCTCAAAAAAAAAAAAAAAAGTTTAACACAGTAAATTGCACATGAACTTTCTGAGCACCCTATATATCTAGATAACCCTGTACATGGAATTCATCTGAGGAAACCATACAGTGACACTGATGTGTGGGCACCAATGAAAGAGGCTAAAATTCAAATGTACTGAGGGGGGAAATATCTAAGCTTTTTATTTATTTTTTAAGAGATTATTTCTTTATTTATCTACTTATTTTAGATTAATATGTGGGTACAAATGATTGGGTCACATTGTTTTTTTTTTGTTAGGTAAATTCCAAGTTGTAGTTAAGCCCTTCACCCAGGTGTCCCATATACCCATACGTTGTACCTGTTAGGTGACAGCACCAACCCCCTCTCTTACCCACACCTTTTAGATTTTAAATATACAAGGGACTCAAAATACAGTATTATGTTAAATGCCACAGTGAAAAAGATATGTTTGTTATCTTCTGTAGTACTTTTTCACTGTTCTTAAAAGCTCATACTTAGGTACACAGACTTCTTGGTACTCAGCCACTGCTCTGAAAGGGTATGTTACCCCTCACATGATTGACAGAGGAGAAAGAAACAATCGGCTCAGTCAAAAAGAGGAACTTAGAGAATGTTCTTTGGCCCTACAGCCACACTTCTCGTATTTTCCAGCTCTTCGATCTTGGCACCGCTCCTCCATGATAAGTATGATAACTTCCATTTGAAACAAACGCTTGCTTGTGTAGGTAAAGGAAATGGAGCTCTCTGAGCTACCTCTATCTCTCCCCTCACTCTGTCCAACAAAGGTTAGCCAGTCAACAGTTTTGTCTTTGCTGGAAATGTCTGTATTTAGGGGTGCAAAGGACTAGGACCAGCTTGAGAGGCAGAGGAAACGGTGACCTTAGCATACACAGATCAGGACATTTCCCCCAGATTGATGGGAGCCTAAGGGGGCCGCTCACCAGGCACAATAAAACCAGCCATGCCTTGACCATTTGTTGTGGGTTATGGAAGCCAATGTGTGAGTTGAATGCCAGCTTCTCCCTGCGTGAGTTGAATGCCAGCTTCTCCCTGCGCTGGCCGCATTACCTTAACCTTCTCTGCATCTGCTTCCTCAATTGTAAAATATGGATGAAAAGAATATCTACAACATGGAGGTTTTCTGAGGCTTAACACACATGGAGAGCTTAGAAAAGGACCTGCCAAGTATCAAAAGCTCCATAAATGTTTGCCATTAGCATCAACACTATCAAGATAGAAGTTGCCATTCCATTTGTATAAGAGCAGAGTTTATCCAACCAACGCTGGTTAAATTACAACCTTAAAAAGATTCCATTCTCTCTCAATTCCATCTGCAGATAGGGTTACGAATAGTATTCTTAAAAAAATCATTCTCTCCAAGTGTTAATTTTCTTTCTACCTATTATAACATTCTAGTTTTTTTCTCCTGGGTTCAGTTGTGTTTCATCAAGACATGTTTATGAGATCTGAAAATAACCTGAATTTTTCTAAGATAGCAGAGAAAAATGGAACGGATAGTCTCCTCTACAAAATAATTATTTCCTCCTCCAATCAATTATAACATGAAGTATTTATTTTAAAAAAGAATGTCAAGAAGCTGGCTGGCTATTTTCTGCCTCAGAGGCCATTAAAACCTACTCAAGTCTTTGTATGTATAAGCACTTGCTAGTTTAAAGCTGCATTTGCAACTTGTTAGAAGACTATGAAATACATTGTTTTTAAAACTTGAAATAGAATAGGAACTATGTGTGCGAATCACATGTAGTAAGGGGAAATCTTGTTTTGCAAGATTTCTCTTTCTGTTTTATGTAAATAAGCACATATGCAAGTATGCTGTATATTGGGGCTGGGCTGTAAATTTCTTGCTGTGGGTCCCAAACAAGATTTTGATAAACACTGTACTAGACAGTTGACACGAATGCCTTATTTTACTTAAATTACCATTATTTATCAGGGATTTTGCACAGAGGTCTCAAACACTGTAACCATACTTAATGCTTTTCAAAAGAATGGCAATGTAAAACAAGTCTGAGTCCTCCTTTAGTGTGTCTCAGCATCCTGGTAGCATTAAACTGTGTTTTTCCCCTTAGCCATTTGCCATGGCAATGCAATCACAGCTACATCATTATAATTTTATTCTACAAATATATGTAAGGTGCCTACCATGTGCCAGGTACTACACTAATTGATAGGGGTGAATGAGATCCTGCAAAGAGTTTCACCAAGTATATTCTCAGTAAGGACAGGTGGCTTCTGTTTTCATTGAGAAGAAAGGTGGCTACTTGGTCTTGTCCATGTGGCCTGTTTCTTTCTTTCTTTCTTTTTTTTTTTTTGAGACAGAGTCTCACTCTGTCACCCTCAGTAGAGTGCTGTGGTGTCATAGCTCACAGCAACGTCAAACTCTTGGGCTTAAGAGATTCTCTTGCCTCAGCCTCCCAAGCAGCCAGGACCACAGGCACCTGCCACAACACTTGGCAACCCCTCTGTTGCAGTTGTCATTGTTGTTTAGCTGGCCCAGGCCAGGTTCAAACCAGCCAGCCTTGGTGCATGTGGCAGACACCGTAACCACTGTGCTACGGGCGCCAAGCCCACGTGGCCTGTTCCTCATGAAGAAATCTAGAGCCAGGCGTGGTGGCTCATGCCTGTAATCCTAGCACAGGAGGCTGAGGCGGGTGGATTACCTGAGCTCATGGGTTCAAGATCAGACTGAACAAGAGCGAGATCCCCATCTCTAAAATAGCTGGGCATTGTGGCGGGCACCTATAGTCCCCAGCTACTTGGGAGGCTGAGGCAAGAGAATTGCTCGAGCCCAAGAGTTTGAGGTTGATATGAGCTATCATGCCAGAGCACTCTATTGAGGGCTACAAATTGATACTCTGAATAAAAAAAAAAAAAAAATAAAAAAAAAAAAAATAAAAAAAAATAAATAAATAAAATAAAAATAAATAAATAAAAAGAAATCTAGAACTATAAAAACTAATAAATTTGGTCACAACAAAAAAGCAAAAATAAATGATTTCTACTTTGGGGTTTAAAAAACTTTATTTATTTTTGAGACAGTGCCTCACTTTGTTACCCAGGCTAGAGAGGTGTGGCACCATCATAGCTCACAGCAACCTCAAACTTTTGAGCTGAAGCAATCCTCTTGCCTTAGCCTCCTGAGTAGCTGGGACTATAGGTTCTGACCACAATGCCCCGCTAGTTTTTTTTATTTTTTTTATTTTTAGTAGAGATGGAGTCTCACTCTTGGCTCAGGCTAGTCTCCAACTTCTGAAGTCAAGCAATCCCCCTTGCACTGGTCTCCCAGAGTGCTAGGATGACAGGCGTGAGCCACCTGAACCACCTGCCTGGCCAGTTTTGTTTTTTTTTTTTTTTTTTTACAGAGTCTCTGTTCCCCAGGCTAGAATGCAGTGACATAATCATAGCTGCAGCCTCAACTTAAGTCCTAAGCTCAAGTGATCCTCCTTCCTTGGTCTCTTGAGAAGATAGAATTACAGGCACCAGCCACCAGGCCTGGCTAATTTAAACTTTGTAATAAATTATTGGCATAGAAAGAAATACACATCAACTACTTTATAAAATCATCCCTTTGATAATAATTTATATATTACTTTTCACTAGATCTAGTGTTGTTATCTGAAGACTAGGTATATCTTTATTATTTGTTGAATTTTCTACGTATTTAGCCTGATTGCTAATCCACTGTTAATATACATACTACAAACAGTCCCTTATTATTTACCCCTGGCCTTCTACAGATTGTAAGCTCTATATCGGTTGGGGTTCTCTCAAATATCCCCTTTTTGCTTCCCATGAAGCCTAGAAGAGTAACAGGAACACATCAAGCACCCAATAAATTTTGCTGTTGGTTAAAGGAAAAGGAAGAAAGCTTTTACCTTGGTGGAACTGGTAGCCTGGGACACAGTAAGTCTGCTTTGGGGCTCTGGGTGTAGTTGAAGGAATTCAAGTTATAAACACACAGAAAGGATCCTGGAAGCAGAAAACACAGAAGTGTGCCATCTTCCCAGATGAGGCAGTGGAGAAACCAGAGGCATTTTACCAAGCCAGAAAGGAGATGGAATAAATTACCCCCATTTAGAAAGCAGCTCTAACGGGTGACAATCTGAGGGTTTCTCTTTCTTCCTCTCATCAAGCCCCCAATTCAAAACTAAGTTATATGATTGGTCCTCAAATGATTTCAAGGCTATTTGAAGATGATTGATCATGAAACTTTGATTTTTTTTTTTTTTTTTTTTTTTTGCAGTTTTTGGCCGGAGCTGGGTTTGAACCCCCCACCTCTGGCATAGGGTCCAGAGCCCTACTCCTTTGAGCCACAGGTGCCGCCCGAAACTTTGATATTTTTTGATATCCTAGCTTTGCAAATAGTTTCTTAAAATCTGGCAGATAAAGTTGGCAGTGGGTTGCCTCAAATTTCTTTTTGCTTTCCTTTATTTAAATCCTTATAAATCCATAGCAAAGTACTTCAGCTACACAAATGCTTTGGGTACAACTTATTATATCCCACCCATCAGTGAAAATATCCACTGGCTCCAACAAGGTCATAGCAGGACCTGCTCGTAGGTGATTCAACCGCAGGCTTGTAGTATCTCTCTAGCACTGGCTGTGCCCACGTGTGGAGAGCTCTGACCTCCTGTGACCCTGACTTTGGGCCAGAATTGTGGGCTGTCCACTCTCTGCTTCTCTTTGGAAGGCCATTCCCCTGCAGTGGGGAGGGAGCACAGGCGGAGCAGCTAGGATTTCAGATAAATCCAGAGAAACCTGAATGAAACTGAACCAGCTCAATAGAAAACATGTAAGGCCTTTTCCACACAAGAGGCACCAGAAGGAAGTATACTCTCCAATATCCCAGAGAAAGCAGGGTCAGGATCAGTTATCTCATCTAGGTCCTCAGAGGTTACCCCATCACGGGGGAAGAGTGATTGGGTCCCTTTGTGCCTACCATTGGTGTGTGCAAAGTGCTGAACCTCTTCCAGGGTGTCAAGCTGCTCCTCAGGACAGCTGGAGACGCAGAGGGCCGTGGGGCTGAGCCTCATTTCATTGACTTCCAGGTTGCAGGAATTCAGAAAGAACATGTGTCTAGGGAGAAAGGTGAAACACAGGGATGTCTCAGAGCACTATCCCTCCTAGGGCCTAATTGTAGGCCTTGGAGCAAACCACCTGCTATCAAAGTCATGAGTTACTAAGGCATCATCCAATGCCCCAGCATAATAGAGCATTTATTACACCTATGGGGGTCATCTGTGAAGTGGGGCAGCTCAGAACCATTTGCAAATGTTAGCAGAATTCTTTCTCCAGATTCAGCATTTTCTGGGGATAACACTAGGGTCTTACCTGAGGAAGAGGAGGATGGATCACTAGATCAGGCGAATGCGCACAGTACTCCACACAGCCACACAGGCAGACTATACTTCAAATGTACTTCAGAGAATAATTAAACACAGGGAAGTGGGAAGTGCAAAAGAGGGGGACGAGGTTGAGAAATACAGGCTTGCCTCTCCCCAGTCCTACCAGATTGAGAGCCAGGCCACCCAGGAGACCTTTCCTGCAGCTACCCAGCTGCTGGGTGGGCAGGCACAGCACCAAAACTGGTGTTGCCATTAGCAGGTCATGTGCCAGCGGTGGCAGTTCCTGGACCCTGGCCTAACACTTATCCAGGCTCCTGAGCTCACAGGAACTGCTGAGAAAGAGCCCCGCAGGCTGCCCTCAGCATCGTGAATGCAAAGTGAAATGGGGTCGCAGGTCCATGTAGATTGCCCTTTGCAAGTGGCTCCTGTGGGTATAGGAGGAAATGCCTCCCCAGAAGTTCATGCCCAGAAGTGGCAAAGCCTCCCGGAGGAGCAACACACAGAAGGATAAGAGCCCTGGTCTAAGATTTGTATTTGCTATCTCCAAACTTACACTTCAGGGGTGTCCAACCTTTTTTTTCTCTGCCACACGTTGGAAGAATGAGTTGTTTGGGGCCACCCATTCATACACAAACACTAATGAAAGCTGATGAGCCAAAATGAGGTCTGTGTACTTTTCATGATATTTCACACCACAGATAGGCAGAAACGTCCCCACAAAGTCGGTATGGCTGCAGGTTGGACACCCCCAAATTAGACCCCTGGGGTTTCTCTGTTGGGGCTGCTCTGATTATCATGTCTCAAATATTCTTACAAGTTACTCTCCATCTTAGAAATTATGGCCAGGGCTTTCTCTCCTTTCCAGGGGATTCTTATCTCTTTTCCATATTTTCCATTCCTTTCTGTTTCCACATTGGAGGTAGAAGGGAGAGACGACCCCAGCCTTCTGAGTGGGGATTCAGGTGTTTGATATGAAAAAAATGTCATGAATAATAGCTCAAACACTCCCTGGTAACATGACTCGGACTGATTATGGATAATAACACCAACAGTTAACGTTCATTACATCTTAGTTCATGTAGTGTTTCAATAGATCCTTAAAACCACCTCGGGAAGTAAGTAAAAGAGCCAGTTTAAAAAGATGAAAACTGAGCTCCCTGAGGTTAAGTCCTCTGCTCAAGATCACACAGCTGAAAAATAGCAGAGGCTGAATTTGAACTAAGGACTGATGATTCTAAAGTCTGCACTCTTTCTACTTCCTTCTTTATGAGGTAGGCTGATAGAGTTTTGAATGGGAAAACAGTTCCCAGGCTCTAAGTGACTAGTTTATGCAAAATACAGCCCTTTATTTTGGGGAATTACTTAGACACTTACTTTTTCAGGGTCATGTCCTGCCCTGACAGAGGGGCCCCTTCCACTGGGGAGTTCTTCTTGCCACACACGTTGCCAAAGCTGTCGTAGCCAAAGAGGAGTCTTCCTGCGGCTCCAGCCACCACCGAGTAGCCCATGATGAACGCCTAGCAAAACCCAGGGGGCACGTGAGAGTCTGGCTAAAGCTGCCTGGGATGTTAATATAAAATGGAACTAGATCAAACGTGAATCTCTCCATTATCGCTGCACTTGTCTCCTTCAGCACCAATGCCCACAACTCACATCTATTAGGGGTCTAAGCTTTTAATACTGGTTTCAACAGTGTATGTCGGGAGAGACTTCTAATCCATGCAACAGATTCCACTCCGTTTTCTTCCCTCTTTGTGCTTCTTACCCATTTAAGAGTCTGTGATCCTAGAATGAGTGGGTCACCTCTGCTAATAGATGGTGTCACTTACCCTCTACTTAAAGGCTGTGGATGCAGGTGTGACCCTGTGCCCACATGGCTGGCATGGTAATCTCACCTTGCCTTGACATGTCCACTGCTGGGCTTTCCAAGGTGGAATGTAGGAAGGTCCTGACTGGTCTTACGGGGAGGACTGAGGTCATGTGCTTCTTCCCAGCTCACCAGAGTCCAGTAATGAAGTGATCATTTCATTCATCATCATTCTTTATGTGCTATTCCCTTGGAAAGCTTGTGGGTATGAATACAAGTTTTGGGGGGAGGATGAATCCCTGACAACAGAACTACTCTTAAACCATCTTAGTTCTAATTTCAAACATGCAATTGCAATTCCATATGAGAGGTGACGCATGAAGTGTAAATGTTAGTCTGGTGGGACCACCAAGGACGTCACTGTGCCTGGCAAATGGAGTCTCGAAAAGTGACTCAGAAAAGGCACGGTGGGAAGGGATACTTGAGAGGTAAGTAGAGGCAAAGATGGTCCAAAGACTTTCTGCTCTATATGTTTTAGGCGAATGTAACACAGGCTGGTGCTCTTTCTAATTGTAAGAGACCATTTATTCCTGCTTAGAACTGTGGTCCCTTCCCCTAAGCCTCCTTAGTCTGGGCCTAACTCAGGGCAGCACCATCAATAATAATCCTGTCTGGAGATCTGACACAGAACGGAAGGGGAAACAGCAGAGGCAGAAAAAACAGTCCTTGTGCTGTAAGTGCAGGTGACTAAAGAACGTTGCAGAAGGTACTAAAAGCCACTCAGCTAAGAAAGGACTCTCATTATTAAAACAGAACACACATACTGAAACCCTCAGATTTATTTTGCAGTTGCAAATGTGATTTTAAAGCAGTTTCCAGCTTTGTGCTACCTCTCAGCTGGTTCATAATTCTTCAGTCTGTAACAGGCCATCTTTAAGTCCCTCCCCAGACAGCTGCAGGGCTGAGAGTTGGTAGTGATATCCCAGGTCTGAGCTGTGGGGGGAAGATCATTAAATCACATTCTCAGCCTGAGGTCAAAGCTGCCAGATAGAAGGCAGGACAGTTGCATTTACATACAGCAGACTCAGATAAGAACTCCAACCCTCTGCGGAGAAGTTAGAGGTGTGCTGTCTCTATGGCTTCCTGGAGGTGAGTCCCAAAGACCACGATATGCAAGAAAAAAATTTGCCTTTCAGGCCCAACCTGTCACCCCCTCTGTCTATGTGAAACCAATAGGTAAAGCCAACAAGTGAACAAACGCCTTTCTTACTTGGAAAGAAGAACAAACATTATATGTTAAGGTCTATTCAAATTGAATTCTTTTAAACAAAGGTAGTTATTACCCAGTTTTGTAAATTAATCATTTACCATGCAGCAAATAACACGCCTCGACCTGGCGTGGATATCATGAATCTGGCCTTTGAAATAGTTGAGGGAGGTTTTTCTACTGTTACCTACAACTCTAAAGTAAGTAGAAAAGCATCAACAGGAAGTATAACAGCATTCAAGAGACTCTCCCAGGACTAAAATGGCATAGCTGGAGGAATTTAACCAGCAATCACAAATACCTGGAAATCAGAATGGGAAAAACCATTACTTGTCTAACTAAAGGGTTTTAATATCAAGGGCCATTTCCTTATTAGCTGTGTTTTAGAATGCTAAAACACAACGTAATCGTGTGTGTGTGTGTGTGTGTGTGTGTGTGTGTGTGTGTGAGAGAGATGTTTAGCTAAAGGAAAGGTAATTGATTTCTAGTTTTATCCTGGCTTTTCCTTTGTTAAAGGCACAGGAAAAGCTCTAGGAATATTTGGTTTGGGGTTGTGGCAGATAGTAAAAACTATAGCTTAGTAAAGTAAGAGAAGAAACACCCAGCTTCTGAGTCAGGATCCCACTGCAAACTGTATTTCCCTGCGGAGTCATCCATTAGACCACCGCCTGCAGCTATTATAAGACAGCCAGCCTCTGCAGCAAGGCTGGTGGTGGTGGGGTTCTTCTGAGGACTACCTGATGTTTATTCTGGCCAAATGACAGAAGTCTCTTATTGCAGCGCTAACTTTCGGGGATTTACGTTTGGGGCACAGTTATTTCCGGACCGGCCACACACACACACACTGCGGCCTCTTCCTGGCCGAGCACTCACACTTACCAAGCCAGTCCAAAAGAGAAAGAACAGGAATAACCATGTCGTATCTGTGCATTTCCTATAAATCTGGGGTCGCCACTCTCTTTGCCTGGGGGTTCTCTCTGCAGAAACCTTCCAGAAAAATAAAGGGAGAATTGAGAAAAAGATAACCAGGTAGATTCAACCTGGACTGCTCAAAGTAACCATTCCTCTCCCCCGTTTTGCTTTACCCTGGCTACCTGCTGCCCTTTCGAGCCTTTGAAACACCTGTTGTGCGGGGTGGATGTTAAGTCCTTCCTAGGAGGCGCACCAGGAAGCTACCCCAAATCCGTGCCCCGCGGCCAGCGTTTCCCCCGCCTTCGCCCCAGCACCGGAGCAGGCAGGGTCCAGGTTCTGCCGGCCAGGTCCCGGGGCGCCGGGCCTGGGCTGTGTCCCCGCGGGCAGGAAGGCGGGGGCGTCCCAGCGTGGCAGGTGAGCGCAGGAGGGGGACCGACCCTTCCTGGGGCGCTCAGGCCCCGAGGGCCGCGGCTGCGGACACTTACCGGGCAGGCGGCGCCCAGGCACTGCATGGTGCGCTTGGTGGCGCGGGCGGGGGACTGGGGACCGGGGACCGGGAGACGCAGCGCCCGCGGCGGGTGAACCGGGCCGATGGCCGAGGAGGGGCGGGCAGGGCGCAGCGCCGCCCCGCGGCCTGGTCACCACCTGCCACCCCTTGGGTCCGCCTTTGGCGGCAATGGGTTTCTGCCCAGCTCGCCCTGCGATCTACTGGTGTCCGCCCTGTTCCAAGCAAGAGAGAGGCCCACGCGGCTGCGGCGCCCGGGACGAGCGTTTCACCGACAGCCCTGCCAAGACCATGGGCGTGTGCTGGTTGGGGACCTGTCGTGTGGCAGGTGGGTCCCCACTGCCGCGACAGCAGGAAGTAGGACATCTCAGCAAGTCCTGCGGAATGGGGCACCACGAACCATCTGGTGCGGTATTTATTATAATATAGCCAACAGGTAAATAGTATTCATTGCGTGCACGATTCTGTTTTTGTCAGCTTTATGCGCGTTCTTAAATGATCACCAACCTAGAAACTATTGTGACCCCCATCAACAGAGTAGGGAAACTGAGGCACAGGACAGCGGCGAGGCAACTTGCCGGAGGATAAACAGCCAGTAATTTGTAGAGGCAGGAGTTGAACCTGGACACTCAAGGTGGCTTCTCTGCTAACACGCCGGTGTCTCGCATTCAGCTTCAGTTTCTCCCAAAATGAGGCCCACGGATTCCAGGAACTAAAACAAGAACAGAGGGGACAGGTGGTTTAGGGCTGTAATCATAGCGACTGGCCAGGCAGAGGCGGGGCGGATCACTGGAGGCCAGGAGTTTGGGCAGCATCTCTACCAAAATTAAAAGGAGAGGGAAAATCAGCCGAGCGTGGCGCGTCTGCAGCCCCAGCCACTGCGGAGGCTGAGGCAGGAGGATCCCTGGAGCCCAGGAGTTGCAGGCCGCAGTGAACCATCCCGATGCCGCTGCACTCCCGCCTGAGTGACACAGCAAGACCTTGTCTCTTAAACAAGCCAAACATACACACAGAACTCAAACCTCTTGCCTTAATCTTTGAGTGCATAGGAGTCTGGCGGGACAAAGAATTTCAGATTCTGCCCTTGCCTAGGACACTCACTGCCTGCTTCCCGGTTGGAAGAGCAGCAACCTCTGGAAGTGACCGGTGTGGGCGCCAGTGCCAAGGTTCTGCTGGGTGAGGATCAGTGAGAACCACCGCAGACCCGCCTCCCTCCTCTGCCCTCTGCTCCCAATTCACGCCTCCACCGTCCCCCTCCACACCCTCACCGCTGCTGGGTTATGGCTTCTTTTCCCTAACGCTTCTCCCAGAGGAGAAGCTAAAGACCTAACTGAGGAGGGATCTGGTAACACGCCGGCCCGGCCGCCGACAGTGACCGCGCGGTTCTCAGACTTCCCTCTAGGCTCACCGCCACCTTCCCACTCCCAATGCACCTGCGCGTGCTTGTCAGACAGAGCAACTCCAGGGGAACCCGGATCCAGGGACAAATAACTAGATACCCGTGGAGTATTACTGCGATGAAAAGACCACAGTTGAATAATAGATGCCATCTGGGACTGAAATAGTAGAGCAGGTGGACCAAGATTTTTAAATAATCATGATAAATATATTTAAGGACATGGGGTATGATTTAGCAATGTAATGGAAAAAGTATGAAATGAAAACAGATATGACATATGCAAATATAATTACAATGAAAGTTTATTGATGCTATTTATTAATAATGTGGTATAAAAAGTAGAACAGATGCGGGGCAATGCCTGTGATTCAGTGGGCAGGGCACCGGCCCCATATACGGAGGGTGGCGGGTTCAAACCCGGCCCTGGCCAATCTGCAACAACAAAAATAACAGCCGGGTGTTGTGGCGGGCGCCTGTAGCCCCAGCTACTGGGAGGCTGAGGCAAGAGAATCGCCTAAGCCCAGGAGTTGGAGGTTGCTGTGAGCTGTGTGACACATGGCTCTCTACCGTGGGCGATAAAGTGAGACTCTGTCTCTACTAAAAAAAAAAAAAAGGGTAGAACAGATGCAGACGAAGATGAAGTAGTGATTGGAAGAGCAGTTTCAGCAATTTTCCAGAGGCAGCGGGAAAATTAAAAAAAAAAAAGAAGTAGCAGGCCGGCCTCAGTGGCTCAGGCCTGTAATCCTAGCACTCTGAGAGGCTAAGGCTAAGGGTCGCCTGAACTCAGGCGTTTAAGAACGATCTGAGCTACAGCGAGACCCTTTCTAAATAGCCAGGTGTTGTGGTGGGAGCCTGTAGTTCCTTCTACTCGCGGGGCTAAGGCAAGAGGATCACTTGAACCCAAGAGTTTGAGGTTGCTGAGACCTATGATGCCATGGCACTCTACCAAGGGCAACAAAGTGAGACTCTGTCTCAAAAAAAAAAACAACTTGTTTGTAAATTTTCTAAAACCAAAAACAAAACTAGAACAAAAAGGGAAAGATATAAACATGGAGGAAAAAAAAATGACAAGGATAAATTCCAAAATTGAAGAAAAGAAACTTCAGGTTGAAATAGCAAATCTCAAGTAGAATATTTATATATGTATACTGAATGTAAATTATGTCAGATTGCCATTGGGATGTGAGGATATAATAAAAATATTCCTATGAAAAACTTACTTTCATGAAACTCTTGGAGGAAGTAATGAAGAAACAAATTTAGGAGATGATGCAATAGATATAGGAAGAGAGTAGCCAAATATTTAAGCTAAATTTATTATTGTTGTCTTAGATAAAAGGCTAGGAACTTGATTCATAGTTACAAAAAACTAAGAACAATCCAAATGTCCAGAAACTGGTGAATGGCTATATAAATTATGATACATTCATTCAATGAAATATGGCTAAGCATTGAGAAGGAAGGAACTTCTAATTTATGCATAGGTCTCAAAAATATATTTAATGAGGGGTGGTGCCTGTGGCTCAGTGAGTAGGGCGCCAGCCCCATATACCCAGGGTGGCAGGTTTAAACCTGGCCCTGGCCAAATTGCAACAAAAAAATAGCCCGGGGTTGTGGCAGGCACCTGTAGTCCCAGCTACTTGGTAGGCTAAGGCAAGAGAATCGCCTAAGCCCAAGAGCTGGAGGTTGCTGTAAGCTGTGACATGATGGCACTCTACCTAGGGTGACAAAGTGACTCTGTCTCTAAAAAAAAAAAAAAAAATGAATAAATTATATATATATATTTTTTTTTTTTTTTTTAAATGAGAGAAGCCAGATATAATAAGCTATTCTGGTTCCATTTATGTGACATTCTGGAAAAGGCAAAAGTATAGAGACAGAAAATCGATCAGTGATTGTAAGATGCTGAGGGTAAAGAAAGCCTGGAAAAACTTTTTTGGAGTGGTGGAAATATTCCATCACCTTGACCATGGCAGTGATTGCCTGATGATATTTTTGTCAAAATTTATAGAACTGTACACTAAAAAGATTAAATTTTACTGTATAAAAACTGTGTTTTATTAAACTTGACTTGAAAAAACTCTAAGAGGCCAGGTGCAGTGGCTCATGCCTATAATCCTAGCACCCTGGGAGGCAGAGGCAGGTGGATTGCTTGAGCTCAGGAGTTGGAGACCAGCCTGAGTAAGAGTGAGACCTCATCTCTAAACAATAGCCAGGCATTGTGGTGGCACCTGTAGTCCCAACTACCTGGGAGGCTGAGGCAAGAGGATAGCTTAAGCCCAGGAATTTGAGGTTGCTGTGAGCTATGACACCATAGCACTCTACTGAGGTGAGTGAGACTTAGTTTCAAAAAAGAAAAACAAAACAAACCTCTAAGAAACTAGTCTAGAAAGGACAGTGCATTTATAACAAGCTAGGACTAAAATTCTACATAATATCAATATTTTGAGGAGTATGGGGCTGAGAGAGGAATGAGAGGCCAAAGTGGCTAGACAGTGGTCTACAGAAGTATTATTGGAAGAGTGATTCACAAACTATTTGTTAATGGTTCTCAGTGAAATAGGAGCTTTTACTAGAATGGAAATCAGCTATGTCATAACCAAATTCTGGTTCAGCTGACATTATATTCATAGCAAGACTTTCCTAATGAGGAAAACAATGTATTAATTTATATTCAGGCTCAACCTCTTTATCTCATCCTGGAATGGCTCTTTGAGTACTACTCAAAGGGTTGGACTTCTGCCTTATTAAGACGATGATGAAAATATGGGTTTTAATCAATAAGAATAAATATGAGTTTAAATCTTAAGGGGAACTACCAAAAGAAAAAAAAAAAAAAGAATATAAAACTTTTAAGGGCCAGGTAAAGTTGCTCATGCCTGTAATCCTTACACTCTGGGAGGCCAAGGGGGTTGGATTGCCTGAGCAAGAGTGAGACACCACCTCTAAAAATAGCTGGGCGTTGTGGCAGGCGACTGTAGTCCCAGCTACTTGGGAGACTGAGGCAAGAGAATCGCTTGAGCCCAAGAGTTTGAGGTTGCTGTGAGCTATGAGACCACGTGAGATTCTGTCTCAAAACAAACAAACAAACAAAAACTGTTTGTTAAAGAAGCACAAGAAAATTGTATCCAATGAAAGGCAAGAGAGAAAGGAAAAAAAGGAATAAAAAGAAAGTGTGATATGGCCAGACATGGTGGGCTTATGCCTGTAACCCTAGCACTTTGGGAGGCCAAGTTGGAAGAGTTGCCTGAGGCCAGAAGTTTGAGATCAGCCTGACAAGACCTTGTCTCTATAAAATATTTTAAAAATAGAACAAGTGTGGTGGTGCATGCCTGTGGTTCTAGCTACTCAGGAGGCTGAGGCAGGAGGATTGCTTGAGCTCAGGAGTTTGAAGTTGTAGTGAGCTATGATGACACCACTGCACTCTAGCCCAGGCAACAGAGTAAGACTCAAAAAAACCAAATGTGATAATGGAAATATGTAAAATCTGATAGCAGGAATAAAATGACTAATAACTTACATTTTTCAGGGCATTTAGTATGTTCAAGATGCTTTTCTGAGTGTTTCTTATTTAATCCTCATAAAAACCTTATGAAGTAGATACTGTTACTTTTATTATACTCATTTTATAGTTGAGGAAATTGAGGTTAGGTAATTTGCTAGTAAGTGGAAGAACCAAGGCCTGAACCTAGGTGGTCTGGATCTAGAGCCCATATTCAGAATGATTATACCATGCTGCCTCCCAAATAGAGTAGTAATTACAATAAATATAATTGGCTTAAACTCACCAATTAAAAAAGAAAGTCTTTTGGGTTGAATGAAAACAAGAGATTCAACAATATATCTTCTTCAAGAGACTTATTTAAGACAAATAGACACTGAAAGGTTTCAAACTAAAAGGTTCAAAAAGGATATACCAGGCGAACAACCAGAGAAAGCTTTTACAGTAATCTTAAAACCTGAAAGAAAAAAGTTAAGACAAAAATATCTTAAGACATGTCATAAATATATATACAATACAGCTTTAATATTTATTAAGAAGCAGTTAACAGAAGTTTAGGCAGAAAAAGATAAATCAAATTTGTATTTGGAGATTTTAACTTGCTCCTCCCAAAGCCAATAGATGAATTAAACAGTAGATACTTTTTCTCTTCCCCTAATATGTACACACACATACACACAAAACAGATATAGAGAATCTGTACAATATAATTAGTAAACTTAACCTATTAGATATTTACAACTCATCTACATTAGTATCAAATAGTGAATACATGCCTTTTCCTTTTCAGGTACATTTGAAACATTAAAGCAAACAACAAACCATGTGTTAGGTCTTAAAGGAAGGTTCAATAAATTCCATAGTGCAATACAATTAGAAATACAGAAGAGCCTCTACAAGTTGACTATAAGTGACTATTAACAATATACGGAGGTGGTCAGCATATAGAACTAGGCCTTTTATACTGATGTATCATCTGGTTTATGTCCAGTCTATGAAAATTAGGTCAGCTTAAGGAAGTGGTCAGTGTAGGGAGATGGTTATCTCTGGAGGTTCCACTATAATCAATAACAGGTATGGCAGACAAATTGTAAGGATCCTATGATTCCCATTTCCTGGTGTTTACATCTTATATAATTTCCTTCTGTGTATTTGTTTAGAAACAATTTATTTGGTTAGAAACAATTTTGTTGTTTCTAACCAATTATGATGGTTAATTTTACGTGTCAACTTGACTGGGTCATGGGGTGCCCAAATATTTGGTCAAACATTATTCTGGATATTTCTGTGAGGGTGTTTTTGGATGAGAACAACTTTTAAATTGGTAGACTGAGTAAAGCAGATTTCTCCCTAATGCATTTTGACCTCATCCAATCAGTTTAATTCCTCAATAGAATAAAAGGCTGACCTACTCCCACCCCCCTGTGAGACAGAATTTCCCTGTCTGATTGTCTTAGAATTAGGACATTATAGCGGAGCCTGGTGGCTTTTGGACTTTAACATCAGCTCTTCTTGGTCAGACTTTGGACTCAAATTAAAACATTGGCACTGCAGATTTTGGACTTATCAGCCTCCATTCCCATGAGCTAATTCCTTATAATAAATCTCTTTATAATATCTATATCTCTATGTATTGTGCATGTATGTATGTATCTATCTATCCATCTATCAGTCATCTACCTAAATCTGTATCCTGTTGATTTTGTTTTTCTGCAGAACCCTGGCTAATATACCAATAGAATATGGTGAAGGTGATGGGCAGTCATCCCCGTGATTACATTACACACCTTACATAAGAAAGAGAACCCAGTAAGATTGTGCCTAGACTCCTGATCAACAGAAACCAAAATAATACATGTGTGTTGTAATTTGTTTTAAGTTGTGGTCATTTGTCATGTGTACAATAAAACAGCAGCATAGCAAAAAGCAAAACAAAACCTCCCTAATCCTCCCAGACTGTGTCATCTTACTCGACAACTTCTTTGAGTTTTAAAGAAAACTAAGAAATATTGGGCAGCGCCTGTGGCTCAGTGGGGAGGGTACCGGCCCCATATACCGAGGGTGGCATGTTCAAACCCTGCCCCGGCCAAACTGCAACAAAAAAATAGCCATGCGTTGTGGTGGGCACCTGTAGTTCCAGCTACTTGGGAGGCTGAGGCAAGAGACTCACCTAAGCCCAGGAGTTGGAGGTTGCTGTGAGCTGTGATGTCACAGCACTCTACTGGGGGCGACAAAGCGAGACTCCATCTCTACAAAAAAAAAAAGAAAAATATTTAGAATTGAATGTTAATGAAAATTCTACATGTCCAAGTTTGAAGGACATAGCTGAAAAGCTAGGTCAATGAAAATGTATAGTTATAGATATCAGGTAAAGGAACTCAGAAACTTTCACCCCAAAATATGACTCTTGGTTTAAAGAGTATTGTGAATTAAAGGCCCTTAGAAATCAACAGACCCTGGCAGGGGCTTTTTCTCTATCTGCATAAACCCTTATAAAGAACACTGTGGTTCCCTTCCCTTCTCTTTTATCTCACTGGGTTGCAGGAAAGAAGATCAAGAATGCAATCAGAACTGGCCCAAATAATTTAAAATATAATACCTGTCTCTTAGATTATTGTTAATTTAATTTGCAAGGAGAGTCATTTACAAGTGGTTCTGTTTCCCCCATCCATTCATCTTCCCCAGCACACACTTATTGCTTCTAAACAGAATTACTGATATTCCTCGTCTCCCTCTACTCTCTAATAGGAGGGTGTATAAATTTCTGGATTCCTCTGGGATATTGGGTAATCACGCTGTGATTCTCCCCATGTGCACAGTTGAATAAATTTCTTTCTCTTATTATTATTCACTCTATTGCCCTGGGTAGAGTGCTGTAGTGTCATAGCTCACAGCAATCTCTTGGGCTTAAGCAATCCTCTTGCCTCAGCCTCCTCAGTAGCTGAAACTACAGGTGCCCACCATCCACCCTCCAACCCCTGCACCAGCTTTTTTTTTTTTTTTTTTTTTAAAGTAGAAACAGGGTCTCACTTTTGCTCAAGCTGGTCTTGAACTCCTGAGCTCAAGCAATCCACCTGCCTTGGCCTCCCAGAGTACAGTCTTGAGTCACCTCACTGGCTTTCTTTATCTTATTAATCTGCCTTAATTGTGAATTAATCCTTCAGCAAACTTTTTGGGGAAAAGGGAAGTTTCTCCTCACCCCCACACAGGGAACAAAAGGTTAAAAATAAAGAAGCTAAGTGTTCAAAGCAAGAAGTAACAAAGCATATTCAATGAAACAAGAAGAAAGGGAATAATAAAAGACGTGGGCAGAAAGCCATGAAATTGAGAAAAACAGAGAAAATGAATAAAACAGAAGCTAGTTCCAGGGAAAAGATTAAAAGACTAGACTTTGGTAAGACTGATCAAGAAGAAAGAGAGGACTCAAATATGCAAAATAAAACAATGTTAGAGGAAATAGTCAAGGATAATAAAACATTATTTAAATTTTATGAATGTAATTTACGTAAACCTAAAGAAAACAGATAAATTTCTAAAAAATATAAAAGGCAAGAATATAAGAAGAAAAAGAGAATTTGAACAGGCCAGTAAGTGTTAAATAAATTGAAATAGTCATATAGCTCCTCTCCCCTCTCCTCACCTGAACTTAAGTCTAGATAGAGGCTTTTAAGAAATTTAATTTTTTCCTTTTTTTGTGAGACAGAGTCTCACTTTGTCACCTCCGGTAGAGTGCCGTGTCTTTCTAGCCCACAGCGACCTCAAACTCTTGGGCTCAAGCGATCCTCTTGCTTCAGCCTCCTGCATAGCTGGGACTATAGCTATTTTTAGAGATGGGGTTCTCACTCTTGCTTGGGCTAATCTTGAACTTCTGAGCTCAGGCAACCTACCCGTCTCCGTCTCCCAGAGTGCTGGGATTACAGGCATGAGCCACAGCCCCCAGCCAAGAAGAAACTTAATTTTTAAGGAATGGTTAATTCCTATAATATACAAGTTGCTCCATGAATAGAAAAAGAGCAAAGGCTGCCCAGGTTATTTTGTTATGTATGAGGTCAGCATAAACTTGATTCCAAAACCAAAAAAGGATCATACAAGGAAAAAAAAAAAGAGAGAAAAAGTAAAGGAAGAAAGTCCTATTTGCCTATTTCACTGATGAACTAAGGTGGCAATTTCAAATACCTGAACTGTTTGTTCTAAGAATTTTTCTAAAGATCTATATGTTGGGGCAATAGTTCTCATTAAAACCGTAAGTCAGAACCCAGGATCACTGAACTGGGTCATTACATGACTACCCCCTTCGGTGCTCATTTCAAACCCTCCCTACCAATTTCCAATTCAACTGTTACATGATGAACTGCCCAATCCAATCAGGTCCCTGCATTAAAAAAAATCCCATCTCATATCATACCCTAAAAAACTTAGAAATATCCCTTCTTCAAATACATAGAATGTATTTATATTTATAAGTTCCCAATAATATTAAAAGAAAATAAATCCTCACTGATTGCCTCAAGAAAATTCTAGGGGCCCACTCATTATTTCAAAAGCTGTCAAAGGGAAAATCAAACATATATCCTGCCTCCCCTGTATGACCAATACTTACAGGTAATCAAATAATCAATGAGCAAGGTTCCTCTTTATAGATTCATTCTGGTTTGTGGGTGCAGAAGGAATGCTAGTTTGGGACATCATGGTTTTCTAGACATCAAGAGAGGTAAGTAGACATCCATCCCAGCAGACTTGTCCCAGTGGAGAATTTATTGCCATCTGTGAAGGAGTCACGCTGGTAGAGCCTTCCTGGGGGGTGCGGCTGAGCTGGGTGGTAAAATATGAACAAGAGATAGCAACGTGCAGAGAAGTGGAGAGGGTGTTCCAGGCAGAAGAAACAGCATTGGCCAAGGCCTGGAACAACCATGGACCAGCACAGAGAGCCCCAAACAGTGTAGCAGTGCAGAAAACGAATGTGTGGGAGGCGATTTGGAAAGGCGAGGTGTCATCCATCTGAGGGCAGAGCGAACCCGGCCATCAAGGCCCAGCATGCCACACCAAGGAGCTGCTTGCCTTTCTGTTGGAGGAGTTCAGGAGACTGCACCTAAAATATGACTACTTGGTATAGAGAATATTTTGAATTGAGGCCTTTAGAGATTAACTGGCCCTGGTGAGGGACTTTCCCTCTATCTGCAGAAAACCAGACAGACCCACCAAAATGAACAGTCAATTTTCCTTTCCCTCCTACTTATCTCAAAATGCATAATTTTTACAAAATATTTACAAAATAGGCTTGTGTTGGCCACCTCTTTGTAAGATTTTGTGATGAATATTTTATAAATAAAGATATATTTAACTACAGTTTCCTATTTTCCCTACGTATGGCAACTTCATGGGTGACCTTTGGGACACCCTGTATTGCAGGAAAAAAGATCAAGACAGCAACCAGACCTGGCCCAAATAATTTTAAATATAATACCTCCCCCTCAGCATAATTTAATTTGCAAAGAGAATCATTCACAAGTCATTCTGTTTCTTCCATCCATTAATTCTCCCAAGTATCTATTTATCCTCCCTTTTATCCGTATTCCTCATCACCCTCTTCCCTCTAATAAATGCATATAAATTTCTGGGCCCCGCCAGGATATTGGGTTATCAATCTGTGATTCTCTCCATGCAAATTATAATAAACCTCTTAATCTGCCTTATTTGTGAATTGATCTTTCAGCAAACTTTTGGGGGTGGAGGGAAAGTTTTCCTTCACCCCACCAGCGTCAAAATGCAGCCTTTTATCTTCAGGGCCAGGTGACTGCACAATTCAATAAATTTTATGAGTGGCAGTGCTAGTTTGTTTAAAGTATAAGAGTACATTTGCATTTTGACACCAATTGCTGATATATTATTTTTTATAGCATCTATTTTTGCTTCTTGCCAAATAGCTGCTATAAATATTAGAATTCTTAATAGATATGAGTGCTAGCTTCTAGAAGGCAGGTTGAGTTTCATGTTCTAAAATTTTTGTGCACGGGTTGCCTGTGACTTTTCCTTCCTTCTCATTCACCAGGTAACCTGCCCTTTGGAGTAAATGCGTAATGTAAAAACAGGAAAACCACTGACCACCAATGCAAACGTGCTCTGATTTTAAAATTCACATCTTCTCATGGGGAATTTTGCCTATTTATCCTGAATTTTATCAACCTGGCAATGTTACCTTTTTCTGTCCCGAGTGAGAGGAAGCAGATCAAGGAAAGGGAGAAGAGAGGTGGAGACCTCGGTTCCAGCTGGAGGACAGAAGGCAAACTCAGGGCCTCTTCATAAAATGAATGAAGAGAGCCAGGTTCTTCTCTGCTTCCTTCCAGCTCTGAATTTCTGTGATTTAAAATCATAAGGTATGGGGCTCAGTGCCTGTAGCACAGTGGTTATGGTGCCAGCCATATACACCGGGGCTGGCAGGTTCAAACCCAGCCTGGGCCGGCTGAGCAACATTGACAACTGCAACAAAAAAATAGCTGGGCATTGTGGCGGGTGCCTGTAGTCCCAGCTACTTGGGAGGCTGAGGCAAGAGAATCGCTTCAGTCCAAGAGTTTGAGGTTGCTGTGAGCTGTGACGCCACAGCACTCTACCGAGGGTGACATAGTGAGACTCATAAAATAAAATAAAATAAAATAAAATAAAATAAAATAAAATAAAATAAAATAAAATAAAATAAAATAAAATAAAAATCATAAGGTATAGGTCATGTGTGGTAGCTCACACCTGTAATCCTAGCACTCTGGGAGGCCAAGGAAAGAGGATCCCTTGAGCTCAGGAGTTTGGGACCAGCCTGAGCAAGAGCAAGATGCTATCTTTACTAAAAATAGAAAAGAAAAAAAAAAAAAAACCTAACTGTGTGTCTTAGCAGGCTCTTGTAGACCCAGCCAGTACCTGGAAGGCTGAGGTAGGAGGATCACTTGAACCCAGGAGTCTGAGGTTGCTGTGAGCTGGGCTGATGCCATGGCATTCTAGCCTGGGCAACAGTGAGATCCTGTCTCAAAAAAAAAAAAAAAAAAAAAAAAAAAAAATCATATGGCATATGAATGGAAACTAAACATTCAAAATAAGTAGAAGGAAACAAATGACAGCAGAAATAAGTGAAACAGAAAAAAAATATAATAAAGATGATCAATAAAAATAAAATCATGTTCTTTGAAAAGATTAGAAAAATAAAAAGGATCTGTGGTCAAACAGATCAATAAAACAGGTTAGAGATAAAATATGTGAAATAGCTAGCAGGTAATACGATACCACCTCCCTGTTTGTTTTCTTTTTTCTTCCACTTTATTTTTCCTTCTCTTCTCCTTTACTTTTTATTTGTATTTTACCCTTTATTCCATATCCAGGCCTTAGACACCAGCATTCTGCCCACACCTGTGAAGAGGTGACTGTGGGTGCCCTGGTAAAACCCTGGCACTGAGGGCTGCTGTAGTGGCTGCTTCCTTCCAGCAGATGGCACTATAAGCCAGTGGCTGTGTTGTCAAACCAGCCACAAATTACATGCTTTGTTTTTCATCTTCCCCATCTTCATGTTTTAATTTTTGGTATTTTATTATTTCAAAAACAGTGAGATATCTTACCTTTGACACATACATTTACAGTGGTGTTTTATGCTCCCCAAAAGCTATTGTTAAATTGATGTTCTTATTAAATCTTATAATTATCTTCCTTAGAAAGGAAGACATTCAATATGCTATGAATCTTAGCACTGTTCGGAATGAATTGATTTCCTGGGTAGAGTGTTTAAAAGCACTGAATATAAGTTCTCACTGAAGAATTTTAAATGGTGCCCTATTTACTTGTTTGGAAATCCCTGGAGCTTTGGGGTTTGGCTGACTCAAGGGCTTGACCCCAGACCTGTATACTTGCCAGCTGTGTGATCTTGGGCAAATTTCTTATCCTCTATAAGCCTCAGGGTCCTCATCCTTAAAATGGGGGAAAACAGTGGCTGATATGGAAAATTGTTACTGTATGCCTACCACATAACTTGACCCAAAACAGTTTCAATATCCTCTAGCTAATATAGAATTTTAAAATGCCTCAGGTTAACAATGAAATACCAAATAGTCCCCTTTAATTGATGGCAGGTAGAGAGAGTGTGCCTGTGCTCCTCAGTGAGTCGGCTCTTGGCTCAGGGCTGTGGGCATCGGGCCCTTGTTGGGCACACAGCCAGGACAGCACAGTATCATCATCTCTAACAGTGTGGCTCCCAGAATAGAATTTGGGTGAAACCGGCCCACCCAGACTCACTAGATTAAGATCTCTAAGGGTGGAGCACAATCTGTCTTTTATTGATTGATATGCAGCTGGATTGAGACAGAGTCTTGCTCTGTTGCCCAGGCTGGAGGGCAATGGTGTCATCATAGATCACTGCAATCTCAAACTTCTCGGCTCAAGCTATCCTCCTGGCTCAACCTCCCAAGTAGCTGGGACTACAGGTGTATATGCTGGCTAATTTTTCTATTTTTTCTAGAGATTGGGGGGGGGGGTGTCTCACTACTGCTCAGGCTGGTCTTGAACTCTTGGCCTCAAGTGATCCTCCTGCTTTGGCCTCCCAAAATACTAGCATTACAGGTGTGAGGCACTTCACTTGCCACCAAGATGGCAGGGCCTTGCATTGTATTATAGTTCCCAGGAAGAAGTGCCGTCTCCATTGGGTAACGGTCAGAAAATGGGATCTGTAAATTGGTGAGCGAGAGTTCTAGAGAACCTGAAGTTTAACTTTTTAAAGGTCTCCACTTGTTATGGGCTGAATGGTGTCTCCCCCTACCCAAGTTCATATCTTGAAGCCCTACCAGTACCTGAGCATGTGACTGTACTTGGAAATAGGGCCTTTTAAAGAAGTAATTAAGTTAAATGGGGTTGTTAGGGAGGGCCCTAATCCAATCTGATTGGATGACCCTGGGAGCCCCTCTTGTGTGTGGAGAGGGCTGACTCTGGCAACAATTGTGCTCTAGGACAGAGGTTAAGTGACAGGCTGTGGTGGGGCAGTGGAGGATGTGGCGGCAGACAGCACTTACCGAGGTGAGTTAATGCTCACAGCCAAAGAGCATAGCTGCCATTGCCATGGACCTTACAGCCATGCTCGGCATGTGGGAAGTGCAGACTGCAGTGCTCCATGGGGTGATGGATCTATTTACTTTAATAGCGTGATATTTCAGAGGCAGTTGGGTTATAATGAAGTAGATCAGTATGTTTGCTTTAAATCAGGGGTGTTTGTGCCTCCACTTTCTTAGTAACATAGGGTTGTTGTTAGGAACATAAACTGTTGTAACTGATAATAACTTTGAGGATTGCTGTGAGCAATTTGCGTGCCGTGGTTGGGTGCAGGCCCCTTTGCCCGGCACTAAACGTCCTGGCCCTGCCTGCTGCCTTAGCCTCGTCCAGGGTCTTGTTGTGTTGTGCGTGTGCCTCTTGCTTTCCTGTCACATTCCTGCTCTCTGATGTCCTCTTCCATCTTCTTCTTTTTTTTTTTATTATAGATAAAAATATGCACCATAGATGTGGCCCAACCCATCACCCTCCCTCCACCAAAACCTCCCCCCTCCCTTCCCCTTCCTTGGTCCTTTCCTCATAGTCTTGTGCTATAGTTGGGGTATAGCCTTCATGTGAAAGCTATAATTTAGCTTTATAGTAGGGCTGAGTACATTGGATACTTTTTCTTCCATTCCTGGGATACTTTGCTAAGGAGAATATGTTCCAGCTCCATCCATGTAAACATGAAAGAGGTAAAGTCTCCATCTTTCTTT